>QRDG01000955.1:0-291075 GCA_012064385.1 Puccinellia tenuiflora | reverse complement strand
AGAAGGACACGTTCATCAAGGACCTCGAGGAGACCTTTGCCAACCTACGCAAGGTGAACATCAAGCTGAACCCCGCCAAGTGCGTCTTCGGGGTCCCTTCAGGCAAACTCGTCGGGTTCCTGGTGTCTCACCGTGGCATCGAAGCAAACCCCGACAAGATCAGAGCCATAGAAGATATGTAGCTTGCTCGTCGCCTCATGGACATGCAGCGCTTAGCGGGATGTATGGCCAGCCTTGGCCGGTTCATCTCCCAGTTCGGCGAGAGGGCGCTGCCATTTTTCCAGATCATGAAGAGGTCCGGTCCTTTCAAGTGGACCCCTGAAGCGGCAAAGGCCTTCGAGGACCTGAAGAAATACCTGGCGAGCCCACCCATCATGGTTGCCCCACGCCCTCGCGAGTCTCTGAAGCTGTATCTTGCAGCCACTCCTCAGACGGCAAGCGCGGTCTTGGTGGCTGAAAGGGAAGAGCCAGTCCTCGCCAAGCAGAGCCCCGCCTCGCCAAGCCCAGAACTCCACGACAAGGAAGAAGCCTCATCAAGCCTCCAGCCTCCTGCCGAGCCTCTACAAGTGGGGCCTCAAGAAAACCTCGACAAGGACTCCACCGAGCCTCGAGAGGAGCCAACCGCTGCCACGTCAACAACCACCCTCGTCGAGCATCCCCTGTACTTCGTCAGCACAGTGCTGCGGGACGCTCGCGAGCGCTACCCCATGCAGTAGAAGCTCCTTTTCTCGCTCCTCATCGCCTCCAGGAAGCTGCGCCACTACTTCCAGGGTCACCCCATCAAGGTGGTCACCTCATACCCTCTGGAGCAAGTCCTGCGCAACCCAAACGCAACAGATCACGTCGCAAGCTAGGGCATCGAGCTGCAACCTTTCGAGCTGGAGTTTGACACCACAAGGGTCATCAAGGGCAGGGCGCTGGCTGATTTCATGGCCGAATGGACGGACACACGTGAAGAAGAGCCTCAAGAGGAGGAAGCTACAGCCTCAGGAGGGACGGAGCCCAGCTACTGGACCATGCACTTCGACGGCGCCTTCGCGGCCCGGAGTGCAGGGGCTGGTGCTGTCCTGACCTCACCAACAGGCGACAAGCTCTACTACGCCGTCCAGTTGTGCTTCAAGGACAGCGACAAGGTCTCCAACAACATTGCTGAATACGAAGGCCTCCTCGCCGGGCTCAGAGCTGCCATTGCCCTCGGCATCAAGCGCATCCTCATCAAGGGCGACTCTCAGCTCCTCGTCAACTTCTCCAACAAAAGCTACACCCCTAAGGACACCTACATGGTGGCCTACCTTGAAGAGGTACGCAAACTCGAGAAGCACTTCAGGGGCATGGAGCTCAAGCACATCCCGCGAGCAGAAAACCAAGAAGCAGACGAAATCGCCAGGCGAGCAGCAAGAAGGGAAGCCCAGAAGCCTGGAGTGTTCGAGGAGAGACTCGCGAAGGCCTCGGTCAAGCAACCAGCGGTCAACATGAGCATCAATGAGGAGCTCCCACCAACCCCATCAAGTGGAGCACCAAACTATGGGCTGCCCTCAGGCGATCGCTTGCTGATGACCCTGGTGCGCCAAGACACTGGTTGGATAGACAAGATCAAGAGCTACTTGCAAGATCGAGTCCTCCCCGAAGATGATGCAGAGGCTGAGAGGTTTGCTCGCCAGGCAAAGTCATACTGCCTCCACGACGGAGACCTGTACCGTAAGCGCCCCAATGGGGTTGTGTTGCGGTGCGTCCCTGTCGAGGAAGGCCGCCAGCTCATCAACGACATCCACAGCGGAGAGTGCGGCCACCATTCATCCTCACGCACCCTCGCAGGCAAGGTCTTCCGGAGTGTCTTCTACTGGCCTTCAGTGCTTCAAGATGCAGCCACAATCGTCCAGTCCTGCGACGCCTGCCCATTCCACACCAAGAAAATTCACCAGCCCGCGCAAGGACACCAAACTATCCCGCTCTCCTGGCCGTTTGCGGTCTGGGGGCTGGACCTCCTGGGACCCTTCCCACGAGCGCTCGGGGCTACCACTACCTCTATATCGCCATCGACAAATTCACCAAGTGGCCTGAGGTGGAACCCATGCGCACCATCCGGCGATATCAGCGGTGAAATTCATCAGGAGCTTGGTCTGCCGCTTTGGCATGCCCAACCGCATCATCACCGACAACGGCTCACAATTCATCAGCGGCGCCTTCAAGTCCTACTGCGGCAGCCTCGGCGCCCAAATCTGCTACGCCTCGGTGGCTCACCCACGAAGCAACGGGCAGGCTGAGTGATCCAACGCCGAGGTGCTCAAGGGCCTCAAGACGAGAAGCTTCAACCGCCTCAAGGCCAGCGGCAAGAACTGGATCGATGAGCTCCCCTCGGTGCTCTGGTCCATCCGCACCACGCCAACAAAGCCAACTGGTGAGACGCCGTTCTCCCTCGTCTATGGCGCTAAAGCCGTTCTCCCCTGCGAGATCACCCACGGCTCTCCACGAGTCTTGGCTTTCAAGGAGGATGAGCTGGACGAACTCCGCAACGACGACCTGCTGCTGTTGAAGGGGCTCCGCCGCAATGCGGCCCTGAGAGTGGCAAGGTACCAGCAAGACCTCCGTCGCTAGCACAGCCGCCACATTCGCCCGCGCACTCTCGAAGCAGGAGACCTGGTCCTGAGGAGAATCCTCTCCAGGGCAGGCCTCCACAAGCTCTCGCCAATGTGGGAAGGACCCTAGAGAGTCGTGCACATCGCCAGGCCTGGTTCCGTGCGGCTCGAGACGGAGGACGGCATCCCTGTCGCCAACCCCTGGAACATCCAGCACCTGCGCAAGTTCTACCCCTGATCATCCTCGACGAGCAATTTTTTGCATCAAGGGAGAGCCTTGCGCCATCATCCTCCACGAGGAAAAACTTCGGGCTCCCCTCTCTACTATACGCTACCGCGGGCCGTTCGAGAAGACTCCCAAGCCACCACGCCTCGGCAAGGCGACTTCTTCAACCACCATGCCTTGGCGAGGTGGATCCCCATGCCCAGTCATGGCGGACCGCAGGCTCTACGAAGCCACCCCCGCCTAGGGTCCCCCTCTGAGCTCTCTCTACATGCGTCGCCTCGGGCCGCAAGAGTCTCAGCCACTCAATGTGGAACCCCATGCCTAGACATGGCGGATTTTGTATTTCTGTCCACGCCAGTGTAATGAACCTCTGTTTCAGGTCACTTTGAACCTTTGCGCTTCGCGCCAGCATATGTTGTTGCTTCGGTAAGCAGTTATGTTATTGCTTTTCATCCTTGCTCGTATGATCCTTCCTGTGTATCTCGCGAGCGGGGGCTGAGCATGGTGCCTGTGCCTCGGGAGCATCCCAGCAGCGCCTCAAACCCAAGGGATCCGAGCTCTGAACTCACGGGTCAGCTCTCATGCACGTCAACTCCCAAGGAGCTCTGAACTCATGGGCCGGCTCCCGTGCACGTCAACTCACCAAGGACCTTGGTGCCTATTCTCCTCGCGAGACACACATGAAGGAACCTACGAGCACGCATGAGTTGTCTAGCTATGTATTGCTTGTGGGTATGCCTATCTGTCCAAATGCAGGAAAGCAGGTTCAAAACGAGCCTCAAGCAATCTCGGAAGAAAAACGCCTCATCAGGGAACCAACACCCTCTCCAAGGCAAAAACGCCTCATCAGGGAACCAACACCCTCTCCAAGGCAAAAACGCCTCGCGAAGCTAAGTTCAAACACTTGGTTAAATTTTCTTTCGCTAGTTTTTGCCCCTCGAGCCTCTTTTCTCTCTCCTACGCCTCATGGGCTGCTTGCACGTCAAAGGGGGGCCCCAAGCATCGCGCTTCGAGGAGCTCTTACTTCTTGAGGCCTCACGCACCCCCCGGCCTTGTGGAGCCCTGACTCTCACATACCGAAGCGGCGGTGGTGTAGCGCTAAAATAGGGCCCTAAGATGTAGAGCAAAAAAGACATGAGGGGAAAGATAAAAGCTTCCCGAGGGACATTCACAAGCGCATTCAAATAAACCTTAAACAAGTCTTTACAATGTTTGCAAACAAAATGCTAACATAATGCGTGCCCCATGCACGTCCAGCAGCAGGAAAAAGCTCAGGCAGCAGGGCCCCCAGAGGTGCCCACGTCGTCCGCAGGGGCCTCCTCCGCGGAGTCCTCCTCGCCATCGTCCTCGCCCTCCTCGACCTCAACCTGGTCGAATTTCTTGGCATACGCCTCGGTGGCCTTCCGCATCCTGTCGCTCACCGCCACGCTGCAGCTGACGTCGACGGGCGCCGTCACGGCCTCGAGGTCCAGGGAAGGCTGAAGCCTCGCGAGGTTGGAGAAGATGCGGAAGGTGGCGAGGACGAGGAGATCGCGGCTCTCCTCCACGACGTGCTCGTCGAAGCTCTTCGCGGTCTCTTCGAGCTTCGTGAGGAACTGCCCGAAGAAGAATGAGTACCCGGCCTCGTCGTCATTCCCCTCTGCGGCGAGGGGAGGGATCTCGATCCCCAGGCGGGCCCCAACGGCATGCGCGTGGGACACCAAGTCCTGAAGCATGCGCTGGCGCTGGTGCGACATGATTCGGGTGGTCTGCGCGGTGCGCCGGGCCTCCTCCGCAGCGTCTGCAGCCGGCCCCACCTGCTGGTGGAGCTCGCTCAGGTCCTTCTCCAGAGCGGCGACCTTCCCTTCCGCGCGAGCCTGGGCCTTCCTGGTGCTCTGAAGGCGGGAGGCCATCTGCTTCTCCTCTTTCTCGAGCCCCTTGATGCGGGTCTGGAGTTCATCGCGTTTCATCTTGAAGCGCTCCTCCTGCTTCGTGGCCTTCTCATCATAGCTCTTGGCGAGATCTTGGCGGATGAGCTTGACCCTATCGTCGGCCTCCTCCTTGATTTTCTTCTCCTTCGCCGCGAGGCTGGCGTTGGCCTCCGCTAGGCGCTCCGCGTAGGTGGCCTCGCCCTGGGCCACCTGGTTCTCGCGAGCCCGCAGTTGCTCCTCGCGGATGACCTGCTCACTCTCGAGCTGCTGGACCTGCTCCTCGCGCAGGCGCAGTTCCACCTCACGGGGGGAGAGCTCTCCCTCGCGTCATGTCAGCTCCGCCTCGCGCTGCGTCAGCTGCTTCTCGCGAGCGTCCAGCCTCTCGCGGAGCTCCTTCAAGCTGCCCTCCACAGTTTTGGAGTGCGTGATGAAGTTTTGCTCCAAGGCCGCAACCTCCTGTCGCTTGGAGGCAGTTTCCGCCTCGAGCGCCTCCCGCGCGGCATCCAGCTGGTCCATGGACTCCGCCGCCTCCCGCTGCACGCTGTCGCGGGTCTCTTTGGCGAAGCGCATGGCCTCTTGGCGTGCCGCCAGGGCTGCCGCATCCTGCCGGCGGCAGCTCTCCACGCTCTCTCGGAGGAGGGCCCAGGCCTCATCGAGTCTCGCCCGCTCCTCTGCCCTGGTGAGTTCCTCTTCGGCGTACTGCGCCTCCATCTCGTCGAGCGTCCGCCGCGCCTGGCTGAAGACGGTGCTGCGGCGAACCGCGTGGCGCCGCGGCTCCCACAACGCCAAGGTCCCCGCATCGCTGCGGGGTGCAGAGGTCTTGATTCTTGGCAGGGCGCCCGAGGCACCCTGCCTCGGGCTCACAGCCGTTTCTGGTGCGGCCTGGGGGCTTGTGTGGGCGCCTCCTTCGCCACCCGCGTCAGGAGCCCTCTGGGGGCTGGGCGTCCTCTCGCCCCCGGCTCCAGCGTCCATGGGCTCCGGAGGCGCCTCCTCCTCCTGCTCCTCAGGGGCGTTTTCCGCCCCTTCCGTGGTGGCCGCGCCTGCCGCGGCCTCGGGCACGTCAGCCCCTCTTGCGGGAGCCTCCTCCTTCGGAGGCGGCTCCACGATGATCTCTTCGATCTCCTCCCCCTCGTCCGGCCTCGCCGAGGCTCGTGCGGCCTCGGCCGCCGCCTCCTCCTCCGTTACCCTCTGCAGTACGGGAGGATTGGTGGCCCGAGCTGGCGACGGCACCACCTCTTCAACCACCTCCTCCGCGTGGTGCTCACCCACGGGAGGAGTAGCCACATGCTGTGGCTCGCCGGCCGCAAGCGTTGCCGCGGTGGCACCGATGGGCTCCCCGAGCTTGCGGAGCCGCCGCCTCTTCGGCACCGCAAGGTTGCTGGGAAGCAAGACAAACAGAAGATCCGTCAAGAAGGTTTTCAAAAGCAAAATGCTAAAGGAAAGAAGAAGGACCAAGGCTTACTCGTCGGCCATCCTCCACACCCTTTTCTTCGCCTTTGGCGGCTGGGGGCTGCTCGCTCTGGCCTCCTCTCGAGGCGCTCCTGCCTCCTCGCAAGGAGTGCCCCTCGCGGCTGCGGCGTTCCTGTCGTGGAGCGGGGCTCGCAGCATCCTCCCTTGCTGACGCTCTCCTCTTCCTCCTCTGCGGTGCGTCGGGAGGGAGCTACGCGAAAGGCATCCTCATCGCCGCTGGAGGAAATCACCAGGAGGTCCTCTTCAGGCGGTACGCTCCTTGGGGACCGGCGGAGCCTCCCGAGGGGTTAGCGCCTCTCGATGCTTCATCCTCGCCAGAGGGGTTAGCGCCTCTCGAGGCCTCGTCCTCGCTAGAGTCCTCAACCTCGTCCGGCTCCGGTGACTCGTCCATCTGCTCCAGCTCCGCCGCCCACGGGTTGCTGCGGGGCCCGCGGAGTCCCTCAGGCACGATGCCCCATTCGTCGAATCTGGGCAAGCCTCTGTGGTGCTCGCGCACGCTCTCGTCCACAAAGGTGAAGAGCGGCCGGGCATCGTCGATGGCTGGGGATGGGATGGCCGCCGTGGCAAATAGAACCCCCATGATCTGGTTCAGCACCTCTGGGGTGAAGCTGTCCGAGCATAGGCGCATCCTGTCCCCCCGGCCTGTGTACGCCCACATCGGCTCTGAATGCCACTGGAGGGGGGCGATGCGGCGCCTCGTGAAGTCCTTCGCCACCATCTGGCCGGTGAGCCCGGACGCACGGAGCCCCCATGTGCACTCGTACACCGCTTCAAGCTTGGGGCCCTCGAAGCCGCCGCTCGCCCAACGCGCCCACTTCTTCAGGGGCGCCACGGGTATGTCCAGGAGGTGGTTCGACGTCTTGGTGTCGACGAAGAACCACCACTGGCGGAAGTCCTCCACTTTCTTCGTCACCTTGGTGATGGCGTTCTCACCGCGCCATGCGATGGGGATGTAGTCCTCGCTCCTGGCGGTGGCGATGCGGAAGGAGACGCACCCGGTCCGCTCGTTTTGCGCGGTGGACCGGAGTGCGTAGAAGCTGCGAAAGAGGTCCACAGAAGGGCGGATGCCGACGTACGCCTCGAGGTAGGTGAAGATGGAGAGGATGAGGATGGAATTGGGATAGAGATGGAGGAGCTGGATCTGGTACGCCTCCAAAATCCCCGTGAGGAAGCTGGAGAAAGGAGGAACGAGACCGGCATAGAGAGTGTGGAGGAAGATGGCGTAGTACCCCGCGCAGAGCTTGCTGCTGCCGGCCGGATCCATGCTTGTGGTGCCAAGTTCGTTGGTCTTCGCGGCCGCCAGGTGGCGCACCTTTTCGATCGCCCCCGAGTGGACGCGGGACTTCGGCAGCGCCCCCTGGGGTTCAGCGTCCCGCGACGCCGCCGCAGACTTGCCGGCCTGCATCGTGGCCTTGCCCTTCTGGGCAGCGGTTGCTTTCTTCGGCGCCATGGTCGCAGAGGAGGGGAGGATCTTGGAGGAGATGTGCTCTGGGAAGAAGGAGGCGTTTGGGGGGAAGTGTGCAGTGGAGTAATGGCTGGAGTGACGGGCGCCATCATCACGCGCAGGCTTTATTGGCCAGTTTCCAAGAGCGTGGCGGGCCCCACCGGGTCGCCCGTTGAAGCCGAGGAGATCGTGGCCGCGGGCGCAACCGCTGCGCCCCACGTGTCACGGCCCCGGCAGGCATCGTTGGGCCCCCGACGCTTCGCCTGCATCCATGGGCTCCGGCGTGCCCATCGCGGGCCCGGGGGCTACTGTCGGCACAGTGGAAACCAGGGTACCACGGGCCGGCCTGCCAGGGCCCACGACATTCTTCAAGAGATTTTGCTAAGGACCAGGCTCTCCAAACCTGGCGCGCCTCGCGAGGGTTTTTCTCCTCGTGAGGGAACTCTCCTCCCCACGAGGGTTTTTCCCCTCGCGAGGGACCTCTCCTCGAGAGGACATCTCCAAGGATCAAGAGGGCTCGGTGAGGCCTCCGGCCTCGCGGGGTTCCTTCACCGTGAAGGCAGCTCTGTCTCCGCGACAGAGCGCACATGGGCTTTGCGCCCGCAGCAGAGTGACGCGCGCGCCTGCGCGCGGTGACGACGACGCCGCAGTTGCCATTCTCGTGTATAAAGCAGTCAACAAAGCAGCACCAAGCAAAGCGGACAACGAGAGTTGCCACTTTGGTGATAAGGGAACCGTCTGCAGCTACGCTCCAAGGGCGACGTCACCGTGGGGCACCTCCCACCTCAGCGGCGCTAGCCCACCGTCCTGGCTGGATGGTGGCCTTTTCCAGCTTTGGTGACACCGCTCCCTGCCATGGACCGCGCCCATGGACTCTCCCTTTACCGTGCACCCGGCCTCCTCCTTCGTCGCCATGTGGTAACCCTTCCCGCCAAGACATTTGGGGGAAGAGGCCCAAGACACCTATAAAAGGAGGGGGAGCACGCTCGGGCAAAGGGTTCGAAGTCTGGTTGAAGGATCTGAGATCTAGGGTTCCAAGTTCCCAAGCTCAAGATCTAGGGTTAGCCTTTGTTAGCCACCTCGAGCTCGCCAAGCTCTCTTTGTACTGTAACCTCTCCAAGCAGTGCAATACAACCAAGGCAGGATGTAGGGGTTTTACCTCTCCAAGAGGGCCCTGAACCTGGGTAAACACCGTGTGTTCATCTCTGCAGTGCCGTCCCACAGCGATGTTCGCGAGCACCATCGCCGAGGCACGTTGAGGGTTGTTTGATTCCGTGTTCAGCCCCTTACTCGTTACCTAGTGAGACACGCCCAGTTCCTGGGACAGATCTCCGACAAATATCATTACACAATCAGGCCCAAATGGCTACAAATGGTTTTACATGGCCATAAAGGCCTGAAAAATTATCAAGGCCATGTATGGCACGGGACAGAGTTTAACTGGCAGCGGAAGACATAGATACAGCAACGGCTTGGAGGGACTCCATTCCACAGGCATTTGGCTGGGCTACTGATCCTAGCACGCTCTTTCTCCATATCTTTGCTAGGGTAGAAGATGAATCCTCTCAACGTCTGGCCACATGAAAAGCCAGTCTGAGTACAATGACGTACTCGCAAGAAAATAACCACAAGACATGAACAGTCAAGCAATCAGGCAATAAATAGCTAGTGACAAAAAATAATCTAAACATGACAAGTGTTTCCTTACGGCAGTCCAAGTGGATAGCAACAAGGCGCCACAACAAATCATGGCATAAGCAAATAACGGGGTATCACCAGTACAGAGTCCAAGCCAGGTGGGGTTGGATCGTGCACCGGCGATCAGATAAGAGAACTTACCTATGAGGAATAACGGATGTACCCGTTGGTAATAAGTATTATAACAAACCTGTCACAACTAGGCCCAACGGCCTTACCACATCTTTCCACTGCTAGGCCCATTGGCCTCATCTTTCCACTAGGGGCATGCACAGACGATGTTGGCTCAGGCCTAACTCTAGGCCCCCCAACGATCACACCGCCATCCCTCAACACGGATAACCACCCACAACTGAAGTAACATTCCCTGCATCATCTTATTGGTTCATTTAGTGAAATCAGGTTGTTCATTTTTCTTTCAAACCGAACTTAAGTTTAACCTCCGGACTCGACAAAGGACAATAGTGTGACCGACACTGAACTGTTCCATAACCTAGGAACAAGGCTAGCTGCTAGATGACACACTCTCGAGAGCTTGCTGTTACCACCCATCTAAATGCACCTTACTCAGTCGGCACTTCAGGATACCATCCTTAAGTCAAACTCAGCAAGATACACGTACATAACCGTTCACGCTACCAAGACACTCCCTGTATAGCTACCGACATAACTCTATGTCTTATGACGAAGTGAATCCGGCACGTCCCCAACTCATGAGCGACGCCTAGCTCCGGAACCTTCACAAGACTAGCCCCGACCACAATTATGCAGTAACCGACTAGACTTGCCAAGTGGGTAGCATCAAAGGAGGTTTGATAGGTTACGTAGGCTATGGCTCTCCCATTTGGGCGACAGGGGTAGTGCTTTCGATGTTCAGATTAGTGGCACTATGGACCGACCCTATCGAAGTTTGGAGGGATGGTTCATTTAATCCAGTTTCTTTCAACAACAATTCCAACCACAAGACAGCAACAGACGTTAGTCCACAAGATATACATGAGCATAAAATAATCACATAGCAGTTCAGTAAGGTAAAGTAAAGTCAACCGGGCGACGTGATGCCACCTCAGGCTGATAAAGAAAAATAAAGGAACAATTCAACCGGACGATGGTGGAGATTCCTCCGAGCAGTGACAGCCACAGGTTGAGTAAAATAAAATAACAAAATCAACCGGGCGAGGACGGAAATGCCTCCGGCCAGTAGCAGCCACAGGTTGAGTGAATACAACAAGGTAGCACAATTGGTTAGCGTCAACCGGGAGATGGCGGAGATACTTCCGGCCAGTGACAGCCACAGGTCGATTACAAAAGTTAGTGGGCATGTAGTCTCCAAAATGAACCGAAAAGCAATCATAAGAAAGAGCATCCATTCCACTCGAGGATTAACTCGACGTGGTGTCAGCAATCTTGGCAAAAAGACCCAAATGAAAAGCCAGTGTCCCAAGCGTCGCAGTCAAAGCGGGCATACGCCAGCCAAGTTTGACGGAGGGAGAAGAAGCAAATAACTCTTTGGCAAATGCCCCAACTCCGAGGATCATAAGACGACACTCGTCCTCTCCTCACCTCGGCGAAGGAGAAGAAGCAAACAATCATGGGAATGCATGTTTTATAGTTATCTAGTTAGATTGTTCGACAAAGCCACGCAAGTGCGAGGCGCACAAATTATTCACATGTCATTCTAATACACACATGTATGATGAGTGAAACATGGCATCACTATTTATACTTGAAATGAAACAGGGCGTTGCTATCTAAGCTCGAAATAACCATGGCATGCAAGTATACACATAAAATCACAGGAACCAACATCAGCATCGAATAGCCATAACATAAAATGCCATGCTAATATGCAACAAACAGCACTGCTTGAGTGTTCATAGCAAGTGGTTAGCTTGCCTTCGAAGATCAACGCCATTTGGCTTGGAGGTCACGGACACGTCGCGGGTTAGGGTCTCGGTTTGCCGGTACCGCGGAATACACCTATACATGATACGCAGGTGCTGAGCATACAAACATCTTACAAAAATATAAAACCTATACCTTTGGATATATCTCTTAAAACTAAGAATTTACAAATTTGAATCACCTCAAACGGAGCTACGGATCAAAAGTTATACCTCGGCGACGGATTGCTATTTGCCGCTCACTCAGAAAAAAAAACAGACCGGGCTGCTTCTGACTGGTCTGGGCTGGTTGCGCCTTTTAGCAAAGTACGTTTTTGCCTGGAGAAAGCGTAAAGTTGGAAATACGCTTCCAGCTAACCAATCAATCGATGGTTCCTCCTAGCTCGCGACGGGAGCTGCACGGGGGAAGCGGGGGACTGCCGGCGACAGGGGGGCCGAGGATGTTGGCGCGGTTGACGTGCCCCCGGCTGCGGTCTCGCGGGGCGTGGCCGGGGATGTCCTCCGCGTGCGGCGCCCGCGACCGCCGCGGTGCGGCATGGCGGCACCCGGAAGGCGACGGCGTTGGCGAAGGGCGGGCCAGGGGCCGCGGCGAGGGATGGGAGAGGGCCACCATGCTCCACCGCGCCCGAGGAAGGCTGCGGACGGAGGAGGGAGGCCACGGTCGTGTCGTGCTCGTGCTTGCCTAGCTCGGCCAGCATGGCCATGGCGAGCCGAGCTTGAACTCGACGATGCCGAGCAACCCTTGATCCACGGAGGGGTCTGGGAGTAAGAGGAGGATAGCAGGAGGCTCTATGCAGGCTTAACCGGAGAACGGCGCGGGTTCGAGCTCACCACGACCGAGGTTCGACTCAGTGGCGATTTCAACCATAGTTGGAGCAGGGCTCCACCATTGTCCAACTAAACATGCCAAGAGGTCCAGGAGGGGGAGAATGAGGTGCTGCTCGTGCGAGAGGGCTCGGGAGTGCTTTTGTAGGCAGGGGCGAGGAGGGGTGGCCACACACGTGTCCATGGCCATGGAGGTGAGGGAGAGAGGATAAGAATGGGGCTGGATAAGAATGCAGAGCTGGACGAACAGTACTGCACAGAGAAGTTACTGTGCGGGGTATTAGGCAAGGTTTAGGGTTCAGCAGGTTTAGGTCACGCCTAATCGTGCGTCCGGGACGTCCAGAGCGCGACGCGAGCGACATCGTCGCGTTTCCGGTGACTCGGGCACGAAAAGGAAAACGAGGTCACACCACTGGGTTCGTAACAATGAGAGCAACACAACAAAACAAGAATCACTCACGAGCTCCAAACTTCGTAACACAAGATTTTCAGAAAACCTAATGCACATCAGGTGCTCGATGAAATGACAGAGGTGTTCCTCAACTCAGAAAAATCCACAAAATTCACAGTAGGCTAGAATAGATGTACATAGCATGTCTGTGGATTTCGAGCTTAGTTGGACCCAGGGAAGTTGGGCAAATAATTTGGTGTCCAAAAGTGCCCTAATGGCATGGGAATGCCAAGTGCACTTACTCAATCGATATTGGCCTAATATTGTGGATATTGCTCAAATGAGGTTGGGCCAATGGAGTGAAATATTCAGGAGGTTAAATCATGCACCTTACCAAAATTTCAGAATTTTTGGATGAGTGGAAGGTGTCCAAATAATTTTTGGACTGAAAATGGCATAATAGGAAATATGAACAAACTTGGAAATATTGCATGGGACTATGGAATATTTTTGCATGGGACGGATGCATCTGTATGAGGGAACCATATGGTAGTTTGGTAGAATTTATTTCAAGCTATAATTGGGGTGGTGGCTTTTGGTGGGATAGATGGGAGGGGTTTTAGAATTTCCAAATGGAATCAAGGTTCGACCGGCAAAACAATGGTATGAAGTTATGGTGAGGGTCGACAAAGATCGGGAAATTGCTGGGAAATTTCTAAGAGAGCTAAACCAAAGTCAAGTCAATGACCAACATGTTCAAAGAAAACATTTTGAAAATAGGAAAAGTTTTTCAGGCGCGAGAAAATATTACTAACATTAGGGACGATTTTTTTTCGGGATGTGACAAACCAGCCCCCCTTAAAAAGAATCTCGTCCCGAGATTCGAAGACTTACGGAGATTACCGGAGTTATACGAGATATTTCTTGTATGGTTTAATTATACCCCTATATTTGAAAAACTTTTTGCAAAACCTTTTCTACAAAAAAACTAAAGTTTAGCACTAGAAGGATCAACACTCAGCAGGATATTTTACTAAAACAAAATTTTATCAAAGAATGATATTTCATCACACTCATGCATTCTAAGGATGGCATGGCAGGGGCTCACGCAATCAATCAACATAGGATGTGCCACTATTGTAAAAAAAAATACTAAGGTTTTTAGTTCAACCAAACACAAGCATGGCAAATCAAACAAGATCTACACATGAGTCATCAAGTGAGCGGGGAACCATGGGTACAGTGTATCCACAAATATAACCACTTAATGGTTAAAGTCGTGCACCACACCAAAATATTTTTCCTACTAGAAAATAATATCCCATTCAACTGTTGTGTTAATTTTACAGGTGGGCATATGTGTCTTGGTTCACATACACGTCCTGTTTTAGGTGTTCTGTCATTTGTTAAAAAAAATTTAAAAGGAAGGGAGGGCATGGTGTTTTGACGCACGTCAACCAAGTAGTTAAGAAGCGAACAAACATCAAGTTTTCACACGGAGTTGAAATAACAAGTCCCATAGCTGCCAAGCTAACATGCGATACAAGCAAACATAGAAGAACAACAACCTCACAAACTCTCACCTACCAACTTAGGACTCCTCACTTGGTGGGGACTTGGTCTGGGATTCATCCACTTTGTTGCCTTCTGGGTCTTGCGGTTTTGGTCCTAAGCAAAGCTTGGTATCCACCAGGCTCCTCGCCACCACGGCTAGAGTCTTAGAGATGCTTTCTGGCACAACGCCAAAGCTACGAAGGGGTTGGAGGTCGTGGGTTGCGGCTGGTCCTGGATGAAATGTATCGAGTCCAAACTTCAGAGCTTCCATTGATGGTGGTGGCCTCTGGAGTTTAATTGTTACTGGTCCTTGCGGAGCTGGGTTGTGGTTAGCGGGCTGCGGGACTTGGGCAAGGGCTTGCCTATTGGAATGGCATTCTTCCAATTGGTAGACAAGGATGCTCTCCAAGGTGGTGGTGTAGGCTACGAGATGTGATAAGGTTGAGTTGAGCATCACTTCGATGCTTACCATGGGATGGCTGGGGCTTGCCAGGGATCTTGGCGGGAAAAACCGAGACGCAGGAGGTTCCATCACGGCTTCAGAGTACCGCAGACGAGCGAGACATTTCCAAGCTGCAACTTGGAGCGCCATCTCAGGGGAATCCACAAAGTGGATTTGACTCACATATGGCGTCGCGCTCCTAAGGGACTTGTGCCGACATACACATCGGCATGATACTCGCTCACGCAGGAAGAGAGGTTAGACCGATATACATGGTACACCGGGCAAGAAACACAACCAATAATATCGCGAGTAGCTTCCCATAACAGAGGTGGAAAACCGGGGCGAAACTCAGCGGTGGTCTGGAAAATAAGGGTCGGTGCCATTTAAAAACTCAAGCTAGTGTACTTGGGAGAGAGGAGAGCGCACGATTCCTAAGCGGGATCTGCTTCAAGAGAGTTGGTTTGCAATGGATAGAGGGTGGGATTTTATAGGTAGCTAGGACTTGGGTTTCATACTAATGGGTAGTGTCGATTCCTTCTCAAGGAAGAAACCGTCAAGTCTGGTGGGGTAGGCTTGGGACAAGTTTTACTGCACCATACTGTTGACCGACACGAGCCATGCCGGTTAGGCGGATACGGGTTAAATCCATCGGGTCGTTGTCGGGCAAAAGTAAGGCGGGGCTCTCCATGCTAGGGTAGTCTACAGCCAGCCTGGTGCTCTGATACCATGCTCTGTGGCACCCCCCTCTGACACATATCGCCAGAGAGGCGGTCGCCCCGTGCGCCAGCCCAGGATATCCGGACCCACGTTACGACAATGCAATATAGCAGAAATATCATTACACAATCATCAGGCCCAAATAGCTACAAATGGTTTTACATGGCCATAAAGGCCTGAAAAATTATCAAGGCCATGTATGGCACGGGACAGAGTTTAACTGGCAGTAGAAGACATAGATACAGCAACGGCTTGGAGGGACTCCATTCCACAGGCATCTGGCTGGGCTACTGATCCTAGCACGCTTTTGCTCCATATCTTTGCTAGGGTAGAAGATGAATCCTCTCAACGTCTGGCCATATGAAAAGCCAGTCTGAGTACAATGACGTACTCGCAAGAAAATAACCACAAGACATGAACAGTCAAGCAATCAGGCAACAAATAGCTAGTGACAGAAAATAATCTAAGCATGACAAGTGTTTACTTAAAGCAGTCCAAGTAGATAGCAACAAGGCGGTGTCGGAGAGCTGTCCCAGGAACTGGGTGTGTCTCACGAAGGATCGAGTAAGGGGTTGAATGCGGAATCAAACAACCCTCAACTTGCCACGGCGACGGTGCTCGTCGGACTCGCTGTGGGGTGACACTGCAGAGATGAACACATGGTATTACCCAGGTTCAGGGCCCTCTAGATGAGGTAAAACCCCTACGTCCTGCTTCTGGTGTATTGCTCTTGCTTGGAGAGGTTTCAGTACAGGGCGAGCTTGGCGAGCTCGAGGTGGCTACAATGGCTAACCCTAGATCTAGAGCTTGGGAACCAAAGAGTGAACCCTAGCCGTCGAACCAGAATGCGAACCCTTTGCCCGGGCGTGCTCCCCCTCCTTTTATAGGCGTCCTGGACCTCTTCCGCCCAAACATTTGGGCGGGAAGGGTTACCACATGGCGACGAAGGAGGAGGCAGGGTGCACGATAAAGGTAGAGTCCATGGACGCGGTCCATGGCAGGGAGCGGCGTCACCAAAGCTGGAAAAGCCACCGGCCAGCCGGACGGTGGGCTGACACTGGCTGAGGTGGGATGTGACCCACGGTGACGTTGCCCTTGGAGCGTAGCTGCAGACGGTTCCCTTATCACCAAAGTGGCAATACTCGTTGTCCGCTTTGCTTGGTGCTGCTTTGTTTACCACTTTATACATGGAAACGGCAACTGCGGCGTCGTCGTCACCGCGCGCAGACACGCGCGTCACTCTGCACATGGGCGCAGAGCCCATGTGCGCTCTGCAGCGGAGGCAGAGTTGGCTTCGCGAGGAAAGAACCCTCGCCGAGGGAGGAAACCCTCGGCGAGGCCTTCCGCTTGGTCCTTAGCAGAATTTGCAGATGGCATCCGGGATGCCCTCTCGAGGAGAGGTCCCTCGCCGAGGGAAAAACCCTTGGTGAGGAGGAGAGGTCCCTCGCGAGGGAAAAACCCTCGCGAGGCTCGCCAGGCTTGGAGAGCCTGGTCCTTAGCGAAATCTTCTGAAGAATCTGGTGGGCCCTGGCAGGCCTGCCCGTGGTACCCTGGTTTCCACTGTGCCGACAGGCGGCACAACAAATCATGGCATAAGCAAATAACGGGGTATCACCAGTACAAATTCCAAGCCAGGTGGGGTTGGATCGTGCACCGGCGATCAGACAAGAGAACTTACCTATGAGGAATAACGGATGTACCCGTTGGTAATAAGTATTATAACAAACCTGTCATAACTAGGCGCAACGGCCTTATCACATCTTTCCACTGCTAGGCCCACTGGCCTCATCTTTTCACTAGGGGCATGCACGGACGATGTTGGCTCAGACCTAACTCTAGGCCCCCCAACGATCACACCGCCATCCCTCAACATGGATAACCACCCACAACAGAAGTAACATTCCCTGCATCATCTTATTGGTTCATTTAGTGAAATCAGGTTGTTCATTTTTCTTTCAAACCGAACTTAAGTTTAACCTCCGGACTCGACAAAGGACAATAGTGTGACCGACACTGAACAGTTCCATGACCTAGGAACAAGGCTAGATGCTAGATGACACACTCTCGAGAGCTTGCAGTTACCACCCATCTAAATGCACCTTACTCAGCCGGCACTTTAGGATACCATCCTTAAGTCAAACTCAGCAAGATACACTTACATAACCGTTCACGCTACCAACACACTCCCTATATAGCTACCGACATAACTCTATGTCTTATGACGAAGTGAATCCGGCACGTCCCCAACTCATGAGCGACGCCTAGCTCCGGAACCTTCACAAGACTAGCCCCGACCACAACTATGTAGTAACCGACTAGACTTGCCAAGTAGGTAGCATCAAAGGAGGCTTGATAGGTTACATAGGCTATGGCTCTCCCATTTGGGCGACAGGGGTAGTGCTTTCGATGTTCAGATTAGTGGCACTATGGACTGACCCTATCGAAGTTTGGAGGGATGGTTCATTAAATCCAGTTTCTTTCAACAACAATTCCAACCACAAGACAGCAACAGACGTTAGTCCACAAGATATACATGAGCATAAAATAATCACATAGCTGTTCAGTAAGGTAAAGTAAAGTCAACCGGGCGACGTGATGCCACCTCAGGCTGATAAAGAAAAATAAAGGAACAATTCAACCGGGCGATGGTGGAGATTCCTCCGAGCAGTGATAGCCACAGGTTGAGTAAAATAAAATAACAAAATCAACCGGGCGAGGACAGAGATGCCTCCGGCCAGTAGCAGCCACAGGTTGAGTGAATAAAACAAGGTAGCACAATTGGTTAGCGTCAACCGGGCGATGGCGGAGATACTTCCGGCCAGTGACAGCCACAGGTCGATTACAAAAGTTAGTGGGCATGTAGTCTCCAAAATGAACCGAAATGCAATCATATGAAAGAAAGCATCCATTCCACTCGAGGATTAACTTGACGTGGTGTCAGCAATCTTGGCAAAAAGACCCAAATGAAAAGCCAGCGTCCCAATCATCGCAGTCAAAGCGGGCATACGCCAGCCAAGTTTGACGGAGGGAGAAGAAGCAAATAACTCTTTGGCAAATGCCCCAACTCCGAGGATCATAAGACGAGATTCGTCCGCTCCTCACCTCGGCGGAGGAGAAAAAGCAAACAATCATGGGAACGCATGTTTTACAGTTATCTAGTTAGATGGTTCGACAAAGCCACGCAAGTGCGAGGCGCACAAATTATTCACACGTCATTCTAATACACACATGGATGATGAGTGAAACATGGCATCACTATTTATACTTGAAATGAAACAGGGCGTTGCTATCTAAGCTCGAAATAACCATGGCATGCAAGTATACACACGAAATCACAGGAACCAACATCAGCACCGAATAGCCATAACATAAAATACCACGCTAATATGCAACAAACAGCACCGCTTGAGTGTTCATAGCAAGTGGTTAGCTTGCCTTCGAAGATCGACGCCATTTGGCTTGGAGGTCACGGACACGTCGCGGGTTAGGGTCTCGGTTTGCCGGTACTACGGAATACACCTATACATGCATACGCGGTGGCTGAGCATACAAACATCTTACAAAAATATAAAACCTATACCTTTGGATAGATCTCTTAAAACTAAGAATTTACAAATTTGAATCACCTCAAACGGAGCTACGGATCAAAAGTTATAGCTCGGCGACGGATTGCTATTTGCCGCTCACTCGGGAAAAAAAAACAGACCGGGCTGCTTCTGAGTGGGCTGGGCTGGTTGCGCCTTTTAGCAAAGTACGTTTTTGCCTGGAGAAAGTGTAAAGTTGGAAATATGCTTCCAGCTAACCAATCAATCGATGGTTCCTCCTAGCTCGCGACGGGAGCTGCACGGGGGAGGCGGGGGACTGCCGGCCGTCCGTGACGGCAGGCCGGGGATGACGCCGGGGACAGGAGGGGCCGAGGATGTCGGCGCGGTCGACGTGCCCCACCCCGGCTAGGGTCTCGCAGGGCGTGGCCGGGGATGGCCTCCGTGTGCGGCGCCCACGAATGCCGCGGTGCGGCATGGCGGCACCCGGAAGGCAACGGCGTCGGCGAAGGGCGGGCCAGGGGCCACGGCGAGGGATGGGAGAGGGCCACCGTGCTCCACCGCACTCGAGGAAGGCTGCGGACGGAGGAGGGAGGCCACGGTCGCGTCGTGCTCGTGCTTGCCCGGCTCGGCCAGCACGGCCATGGTGAGCCGAGCTCGAACTCGACGATGCCGAGCAACCCTTGATCCACGGAGGGGTCTGTGGGGACCCCGGACTAGCTGTCCGAAATACCCGATTATGGTTCACACAACGATCCCAAGATCAGTCTGTCGTTGCCCATAATCCGAATTGGATACCAAAGTTTACATCCATTTCAGTACCGCATTAAAGTCTTACATAGTAGGTCACTTAGACCAAGTCTTACATAGGTGCCTTCAAGGGCCAAATCAAAAGCATTCAGCGGAAGCTACGTAGTAGAAGTCCAACGCGTCCTAGCGACGACCGACAGGCAGTTGACTCACGAAGATCCCTAGTTCGCATAGAAGTCTCCATACTCCGCTTCAGCGTAGTTTTCCTCGGGATCTGGCTAAGACAATAGCCAGAGACGAAACCAGTATGAGTACAATTTGTACTCGCAAACTACTCCTCTACTGAGTATGCACCAGTTTTAAGTTGTTCTCTACAGCACTTTTAGTTATTACTCTATCTCTATATCCTTGATGAAAAAGGTAAGAAGAGATTTACTACTATCTTTAGAGAGAAGCAAAATTTTATTATTTATCCCAAAACTCCTCCTTTTTCCCGACCACGACTCATCATGGTCTCTTTTCCTCCACAACTCATACCACTCCAATTGGTATAGTTGGGAAACATCAGCCACACCTTTGTTTCTTTAAAGTTACCTCCTTTTGTAAAACTTTGCACATAGTCTAGTACAGCCTCCCAACTGTCCATATCCGAGGACTCGGCTATTCGAATAGTTTTTACCCTCTGCAGAGGTAGCACGCTTTTCCCACACCCATCCGGTAGCTCATCGTGTCTGCCACGTCCCGCCATACAAGGTGTATGCGAAGTTGAGCCACCGGCCATAGCCTTTCCTTTGCTCATGCTAGTATAGGACCCTGCCCTTACGATTTCACCATTCCTTCAACACCTAGTACAGGATCCCCGTCGAGGAACCTAGATGTGAGGACTCGTAGTTTTGCCCGGCGGGCGCGAAGCTCTTCAATCCCTCAATCCTTCAGATTGCCGGGACCCAGGTCAGGGGGTAGGTCGCCATGACCATCCCCTCATGCATAACGGAGTCATCTCCGTCGATGAGGTATCCAGTACTAACACGAGCAAACTATATGACTACGCCCGTTCCCATATTTGGGTAGATGTGGTCGCACAGGTTATCGGCTGGTCGTCATGGTACTAAGACACAATGTGCATTTTTCATAAACAACTCCCGTTATCACTTCTCCACTTTAACACCGATAACTCGGCATTTCATCATCAACTAGGTACTTTAAAAAGGAGTTTGGAATAAATCATATTTTTCCCATCCTATAATTTTAAGTATCTACTCTACATTTTTCATAGGGTGATAAAGCAGTTTTCATATCCTTTGTGAAAGGGTTTTTTTTCAGAAAATCAATACCACTACTTTAGGAACTCGCATGTGATTAAATTAGAGGTATGTAAATGCAAGCTCAGCGAAGTAGCTTGCCTTGCTCAACAAAGTGCTCGGGCTCCTGCTGCTCGAAGTAATCTCCTTCCTCGTAGTCTCCGGCAACGTTCGCGTCTAATCGATAAACAAACAATACAAGCAAACAATCACTAAACTAGACGAGCAAACATCACATCACAAGCAACATAACATCACAATTAGCTACTGAACACACAAGATAACACAATTTGGTTTCAAATTAATTTAATTAACAATTATTCATTTGCATCTCAATTATGGCAGAAACTAGGGTTTTAGGTTTAATTGCATAACTTGAGTTCTGTTGGTCATAAAAATACAAACTAAAATTCTATAGATAGCTACTGATCTCTAGAAGACAACCTAATTGGATTCAAATCAATTTGAGTTATTAAACTCCCTGTAGAAATGTTTTAATCCAGAATGTTGATTTTCTTGTTTTTGCTACAACTCAAGTTAATTGTATTCAAAAATTAAATCCTTCTAGGGGTGACTAGTATTGCTTAAATGTGAGCTAACAAAATTGGTTTGACCTCATTTGGATTAGTAGAGTATCAGAAACAAACAAGTTTAGGTTTTATACCTTCTGTGGCATTTTGATTATCATTATTTATTTATTAACCTAAATGGGGTGAAACCACTTTAGTTAGTTAGATAATTTCATAAGCTTTTCAGAACATTTTTATTCGCTATTTTTAGATTCCTAGATCTCAAGATATTGAATTTCAAAGTCCTAGTCAAATTTCTGACAGAGAAAACTACCCATTTTAAATTCATCAATTAGCACATTTGGCATTTTCATTTTAAATCAGGGAATTACTCTTAATGATCATGTCTTGCATCACTGTGAAGATTACATGTTTTATTTGCTACAAGATTTTAGTTTGCCATTTTTAGGCCTCTGGTTCAATAGTAATTTGCAAGGGAAGTAGGCTATGTTCTGTTATTGCAGTGTTGAGCTAACTGATTAGCTATATTGTCCAATTTAAATCTTTTAGCCAGATTTTAATTTAGGGTTCAAACTACTTGCTCATGACAGTATGCTAACTATACTAACATGCTATGCTAAGAATTACTCCTAAATAAAATTAAGTGAATTAATATCAACAGCTAAAAACAGAAATAAATATCTGTTTCAGAAACTTTTCTGAAACAGATAGGACATAGCTACTTTGTCCAATTATTTGAGGATGCTAAGCTAATTATTTTGGACATACAAGACATGCATCAGCATCTATGGATCTAGATCTTTCTATCCATATAAAGTTTGTAAATTTTGGCTCAGTAGATTTTTCACAATTTCATTGCAAAGTGAGCTAATCAACTCTGTTAATTCCAGACTTAGCAAATTTCAGAAACAGCCGAACCGGTATCTTGCCGTTGGATCTAGATCCAACGGCCCACATTCAAAGCAACGGTGACGACCACAAATCGGCAGCGCCACCGCGCCGGCGGCACGGGGGTGGATGCTTGGCTCACCTAGGGGGCTCGGGTGACGACGGCGACGGCGGGAATCGACGGCGGAGACTCGTGGACGGCTACGGGCGGAGTTGCGGGTGCTGGGGCGGTCGGGTTCGTCGGCGACGGCGGTGTGGCCTTCACGGACACCGAACGGCGACGGCGAGCTCCTGGCGGCGACCCTGTGCAAGATACGGCGAGAGCGTGAGCGTGCGGTGGCGGTGGTGCATGGCAGAGGGTTAGGGAGGGAAAAGAGAGAAAGAGAGGGGCAGCACGGCCACGAATCGACCGTCGTCCACCTCGGGCAGTGGCGGAGCTCCGAGGACGACGCAGGGCGACAGCGGCTCTCCGGCAGCGATTCCGCCCTCCAGGCGGTGCACGAGAGAGGGTGGAGTGGGGAGGAAGTGGAGTGGCGAGAAGGGGTGGTGTGGTGCGGGCGAATTTTCGCTCGGGGCGGCTCGGTTTTATAGCCGAGCACCGGCGCGTCGTGGACGGGGTGCAGGGGCGGTCCAGCGGCCACACGGGCTCGCCGTAGGGGTGGTGTGAGGGCGGCTACGGTGTTGGGCTACTGAGGGGGCACGGTGGTGGCGTGGAGGCGAGCTGGGCGAGCTCGGGGTGGGGGACGGCCGCGGCGTGCTCTGGGACGGCTTGGGCGGCGCACGGGCACGCACGGGCGACGAGTTCCCGACGGGTTAGGGCTCCTGCTGGGCATGGTGCGGGTGCGAGAGGGGGCAGGCGTGGTGTAGGGTGCGGCGTCGGGGTAGCTAGGGCTGCGGGGTGGTCTCCTCCACGGCGCGGCAGGGCGGCATGGCCACAGTGGCCGTGCTCCCTCGGATGGCGACGATCAATACGACGGCTAGGGTTGTTCCCGCGCGAAATTGGGGTGCTGGGAAGGTTCGTGAGGTGGAGAGGGATGTTGGGGTGCAAGGAATTGAAGAACAAACGACCAAATCCATGGATTTGATCCTCAGTTCTTCGGGCTTGGGGAAGAACAGGGTGGTGCATGCCACCTGTTCGACCAAATGCCTCAACAGAATTTAAATTCGAATTTTTGAAAATGGTTTCCACCACTGGTGTCATATATGTTAATAGTGATTTGTGGTGCTATGATGGTATTTTTTGATAAGTGCATCATAGCACATTTTGTGGTTAAAGATGATTAAAGAAAGAAATAGAATTTTATATTTTGGAATTTGAAAATATATTTTGAAGAGAGAAAAGTTATTAGAGCTAAGTGGGAGTGAGCACTATGTCACCCCACTGGTTTTTGATTTAAAAGAAAATATTTATTTCTCATTTAGAGAAATTTTTGTGTGGCACTTGTCCCATTATTTCATGTGGTGGGGTTGTTTTCATTTTTCTTTCTTTTTATTCATACCTTTGCTTAGCAATCACCCACATCAAACAACAAAATGCAAGCAAACACACATAAGATAATAAAAGTTTTTGTTGGCCCCCATTTTTGGAATTAATAATACTTATATTAATTCTGGGATGTTACAGGGTCTGGGAGTAAGAGGAGGATAGCAGGAGGCTCTATGCAGGCTTAACCGGAGAACGGCGCGGGTTTGAGCTCACCACGACCGAGGTTCGACTCAGTGGCGATTTCAACCATAGTTGGAGCAGGGCTCCGCCGTTGTCCAACTAAACATGCCAAGAGGTCCAGGAGGGGGAGAATGAGCTGCTGCTCGCGCGAGAGGGCTCGAGAGTGCTTTTTGTCGGTAGGGGCGAGGAGGGGTAGCCACACACGTGTCCATGGCCATGGAGGTGAGGGGGAGAGGATAAGAACGGGGCTGGATAAGAATGCAGCGCTGGACGAACAGTATTGTCGGAGAACTGTCCCAGGAACTGGGGGTGTCTCGAGAAGGATCGAGTAAGGGGCTGAACACGGAATCAAACAACCCTCAACGTGCTCCGGCGACGGTGCTCGTCGGACTCGCTGCGGGACAGCACTGCAGAAAAGGAACGCTCGGTCTTACCCAGGTTCAGGGCCCTCTTGTGGAGGTAAAACCCCTACGTCCTGCTTTGGTGTATTGCACTGCTTGGAGAGTCCACAGTACACAGAGAGCTTGTCGAGCTCGAGGTGGCTAACAATGGCTACTTGCTAGTCTTCAGATCTAGGGTTTTTGGGTAGGCTCCTAGACTCCAAAAACCGAACCTAGTCAAGAGTCGAACCCTGAAGAGTCCAACCCTTTGCTTGGGCGTGCCCCTCCTCCTTTTATAGGCGTCTTGGACCTCTTCTGCCCAAACATTTGGGCGGGAAGGGTTACCACATCGCGACGACAGAGGAGGCGCGGTGCATGATAAAGGTGAAGTCCACCGTAAAGGTAAAGCTCGTGGACGCGGTCCACGGCAGGGGAACAGCGTCACCAAAGCTGAAAAGGGGCACCGACCAGCTGGACGGTGGGTTGGCGCTTGCCGAGGTGGGAGGTGACCCACAGTGACGTCGTCCTTGGAGCGTAGCCGCAGACGGTTCCCTTATCACCAAAGAGGCAATACTCGTTGTCCGCTTTGCTTGGCTCCGCTTTGTTGACTGCTTTATACATGGAAACAACAACTGCGGCGTCGTCGTCACCGCGCGTAGGCACGCGCGTCACTCTGCACATGGCGCAGAGCCCATGTGTGCTCTGCCGCGGGGGCAGAGATGGCTTCACGAGGAAGGCGCTTCGCGAGGCGAAAAGCCTCGCCAAGCCCTTCAGCTTGGTCCTTAGCAGAATTGCGGGCGGCGTCGGAGACGCCTTGTCGAGGAGCGATCCCTCGCCAAGGGAGAGAATCCTTGGCGAGGAGAAAAACCCTTCGCGAGAGGAAAAATCCTCGCGAAGCTCGCCAGGCTTGGGGAGCCTGGTCCTTAGCGAAAATCATCCAAAGAAATCTTGTGGGCCCTGGCAGGCCGGCCCGTGGTACCCTGGTTTCCACTGTGCCGACAGTAGCCCCCGGGCCCGCGACGGGCACGCCGAGGCCCATGGACGAAGGCGAAGCGTCGAGGGGCCAAAGATGCCTGACAGGGCCGCGACACGTGGCGCGCAGCGGTTGCGCCCGCGGCCACGACCTCCTCGGCTCCAACGGGCGACGTGGTGGGGCCCGCCACGACTTGGGAGCCGGTCAATAAAGCCTGGGCGCGCAGGCGGCGCCCGTCACTTCTCCCATTACTCCTGCGCGAACTTCTCCAAAAAACCTCTTCTTCCTCCCAGAGCTCGCCGCTTCCGAGGTCTCCGTCTTCGAGTTTTCTTCCGGCGGCCATGGCTCCCAAGAGGGCAACCGACGGCCAGAAGGGCAAGGCCGCGATGCAGACCGGCACGTCTGCGGCGGCGGTGCGGGGCACCGCGCCCCCGGGGACGATGCCGGAATCCCTCGTCGGCGCGGCGGCGGTTTCCAGGGCGCGGCACCTGGTGGCCGCCAACACCCACGAGCTCGGCGCCACCAGCATAGCGCCCGGCGGCAGCAATGTCGGCCTGGGGTACTACCCCGTCTTCTTTCACACACTCTACGCCGGCGTCATTCCTCCCTTCTCCAGCTTCCTCCTGGCGATCCTTGAAGCGTACCGGATCCAGCTCCTTCATCTCCACCCCAACTCCGTGCTCATTCTCGCCATCTTTGCCTACCTCTGCGAGGCATACGTCGGTGTCCAATCCTCGGTGGCCCTCTTCCGCAGCTTCTACTCCCTCCGGAGCACCAAGTCGAACGAGCGGCTCGGATGCGTCTCCTTCCGCATCGCCGCCGCCAGAAGTGAGGAATACATTCCCATCGCGTGGCAGGGTGAGAATGCCATCACCGAGGTGACGAAGAAGGTGGAGAAGTTACGCGAGAAGTGTCTCTTCGTTCGCACCAAGTCGTCGAACCGCAACCTGGAGGTACCCGCGGCGCCGCCGAGGAAGTGGGCGCGTTGGGCGAGCGGTGACTTCGAGGGCCCTAAGCTCATGGCGGTATATGAGCGTATTCAGGTGCTCCGTGAGGCCAGGCTCACCGGCCGGATGGTGGCGAATGATTTTGTTGCACGCCGCATTGCTCCTCTTCAATGGCATTCGGCGCCGATGTGGACCTATTCAGGCCCGGATGACAGGATGCGCCTCAGCCCCGATGATCTCTCCCCGGAAGAGCTGAAGCAGATCATGAGGGCCCTTTTTGCCACGACGTCCATTTCTCCCCCAAGCAACAACGACGCCTTGCCACTGTTCGTCTATGTGGATGAGAGCGTGCGCGAGGCCCGTAGGCTCCTACCCCTCTTCGACGAGTGGGGCATCAGACCCGTGAGGCTCGTCGGGTCCCGCCGCAACCCGTGGGCGGCGGAGCAGGAACAGGCGGGCGACGCACGGGAGCCGGACGAGGATGAAGGGTCCGGCGAGGACGAGGCTTCCCGAGGCGCCAACCCCTCTGGCGAGGATGCCGGTTCAAGGAATGTGCCGCCCGGCGCGGACCTCCAGGAGATTTCCTCTAGCGGCGACGAGGACGCCTTCCGCGTGGTCCGTTCCCATCGCCCTACAGAGGAGGGCAGCAGCAGGAGAGGGCGTCACGAGCCCCGCTCCGAGGCCCTCCACGACAAGGATGCCGGGGCCACCTCAAAAAAAAGGACGCCGGGGCCACCTCAAGGGATGCTCCTCCCGAGGAGGCAGCGGCGCCTCCCGAAGAGGCCGGAGCGAGCGCCCTCCAGCCGCCCAGGGGGAAGAAAAGGGTGTGGAGAGCGGCCGACGAGTAAGTTTGGTCCCTTCTTTTCTTTCAGCACTCGCTTCAGAGAAAACCCCTCCTGAGGGGTCTAGGCTTTGCTTGTGTTTCTTCAGTGTACCCGCGGCGCCGAGGAAGCGGCGTCTCCGCAAGCTTGGGGAGACCGCCAGTGCCGCCGAGGAGGCGCCGGTGGCTGACAAGCCGCAGCAGGCGGCCGTCGAGCCGCGGCAAGCGGCTGACGAGCCGCGACAATCGGCTGACGAGCCGAGGCTGGCGACTGACGAGCCGCAGCAAGCGGCTGTGGAGTCGCAGCAGGAGACAGTCCCTCCCGCGGGTGAGCACCGTGCGGAGGTGATGGTGATCGAGGAGGCGACGACGTCTCCATCTAGGGGAGCTTCTCCCCCCGTGGTTGAACACCGCGAGGAGGAGGTGATTGAGCTGGCGACGCCTCCGCCAACTCGGGCTGCTACTCCTCCTGCGGCCGAGCACCGCGAGGAAGAGGAAGCGGTCGACGAGGAGATCGTCCTGGAGCCACCCCCGGAGACGGAGGAGGCTCCAACAAGAGGGGCGGACGCGCCCGAGGCCACGGCAGGCGCGGCCACCGTTGAAGGGGCGGGGAGCGCCCCTGAAGAGCAAGAGGCGGCGGTGCCTCTGGAGCCCCCAAGTGGCGGGGCCGGGGGCGAGAGGACACCCAGCCCCCGAGGGCACTCGACGCGGGCGGCGAGGAGGGCGCCCCCACGAGCCCCCAAGCCACGACGGGGGCCGCTACGAGCTCGGGGCAAGGTGCCCTGGGCGCCTCGACGAGCATCGAGGCTTCTGCGCCCCACGACGACGCAGGGGCCCTGGCGCTGGGTGAGCCGCGCCCTCGCGCGGTTCGCCGCGACGTTGTCTTCCGCCAATCGCGGCAGGCGCTCGACGAGCTGGCGGCGCAGCTCACCGAGGAAGATCTCGCCAGGGAGAAGGAGCGGGCGAGGCTTGCCGACGCCTGGGCCCTTCTCCACGAGCGGGTGGAAATGTGTCGCCGGCAGGACGCGGCGGCAAGGGCGGCGCGCGAAGAAGCGATGCGCTTCGCGAAGGAGACCCGCGACAGCGTCAAGCGGGAGGCGGCTGAGGTCATGGACCAGCTGGACGCCGCCCGGGAGGCGCTGGAGACGGAGACCACCGCCAAGCACCAGGAGCTGGCGGCGCGCGAAGAGAAGTTCGCCAACGAGTCCGAGGCCGCGAGGACCAGCTTGAAGGAGTTGCGCGAGCAGCTGGATGCCCGCGAGGGGCAGCTAGCGCCTCGCGAGGCCGAGCTGAAGCGGCGCGAGGAAGAGCTCTCCCTCCAGGAGAAAGAGCTGCGCCAACGCGAGGAGCAAATCCAACTACTCGAAGCGGCCCAGGCCATCCGCGAGGGGCAACTGCAAGCGCGCGAGAATTCGGTGGCCAGGAGCGAGGCCACCCGCAAGGAGCGCCACGACAAGGCCAACGCCGACCTTGCGCTGAAGCAAAAAAGGACCCAGGAGGATGCCGACGCCAGGGTTGAGCGCATCCGCGAGAGCCTCGCCAACGACTATGACGCCAAAGCCAAGATGCGGGAAGAGCGCTTCACGAAGAAACACAACGAGTTCCTGCATCAGATCGAAGGGCTCGAGAAGTCGGAGAGGGAGTTGACCTCTCGCCTCCAGCGCGCCAAGGAGGCGCTGACTCGCGCGGAGAAAGAGATCGTGGCCCTGAAGGCGGACCTGAGCGACCTCCAGCAGCAGGTGGGGCCGGCCGCGGACCGCGCGGAGCAAGCGCAAGACTCCGCGCGGCACAGCCGGGCCATGACGCGCCAGCGCCAGCTCATGCTCCACGAGTTGGTTCGCCGCGCGAATGCCATCGGGGACGATATGAGGATCGAGGTCCCCCACCTTCCCTCCGGAGGGATCGACGACGAGGCAGCATACACGCAATTCTTCGGGCAATTCCTCGGGGAGATTGAAAAGGTCGCGAAGCGCTTTGACGAGCGCGTCGTGGCGGAGAGCCGCGATCTCCTCGTCCTTGCCACCAGCCGCGTCTTCAGCAACCTTTTGAAGCTCTGGCCCTCGTTCAACCTCGAGACCGTGATGGAGCCGGTCGAGATCCGCAGCAAGGCGGGGGAGGCCGCTGAGGTGCTCGCCAAGAAGTACGACCAAGTCTTGGTCGACGAAGACGAAGGCGACGGCGAGGAAGGCGCCCTGGAAGCGGGAGCTGCCGCGGATGGAGCGGGGACCTCAGGAGGCGCGACGGCCTGAACTCCTTCCTGTAGCTGGTCATGCATGAGGCGCATTATCGGGGTATTTTGGTTGTAATAACTTTTGTAAAGACTTGCTTTTAGCTTTGGAACGTGCTTGTGAATGTCCCTCGGGTGGCTTTCGTCTTTTCCCTTCATGTCTTTTTCGCTCTACGTCTTAGGACCCTCTCTTAGCGCTACACCACCGCCGCTTCGGTATGTGCGAGTCAGTGCTTCACAAGTCCGGGGGGGTGCATGAGGCCTCAAGAAGTAAGAGCTCCGCGAAACAGAGAGAGAAAAGAGACTCGAGGGGCAAAAACCAGCAAGAGGAAATTCAACCAAGTCATTGTACTTAGCTTAGACGAGGCGTTTCCGCCTTGGAGAGGGTGTTGGTTCCCTGGCGAGGCGTTGTTGCCTTGGAGAGGGTGCCTGATGCTTGTTACCTGCACTTGGACAGATAGGCATACCCACAAGCAATAGATAGCTATATAACTTGAGCCCGTAGGTTCCTTCATGTGTGTCTCACGAGGAGAACAAGAACCAAGGTTTCGGTGATCCTTGGTGAATTGACGTGCGCGGGAGCTGACCCATGAGTTCAGAGCTCCTTGGGAGTTGACATGCATGAGAGCCGATCCGCAAGTTCAGAGCTCGGATCCCTTGGGTTTAAGGCGCTGCCGGGATGCTCCCGTGGCATGGCACCCTGCTAGCCCCCGCTCGTGAGATACACAGGAGGGATCATACGAGCGAAAATAAATAGCAATAACAGCTTTGCTGAAGCCGCAAAACATGCTGGCGCGATGCGCAAAGGTTCAGAATGACCTGAAATAGGTGTTCATTACACTGGCGTGGCCAGGAGTTTTTCTTCTTCGACGATGAAGTTTTGCTTCTCTGGGGGCGCGCTTCCCTACTTAGGAGGCGGGTTAGCGCCGATGGTGACACAAGCCCCCGAGCCGCTTGCCTCCAGAGACACCTGCTTTGCCGCGGCCTTCTCCTGAGAGAAAAGCTGCTTCTTCGCGGGGGGTCTCGGGAGGGGTTCCTCGTCCTCGTCAGCGGGTGACGCCACCGCGGCAGCCTTGTAGGCCGCTTGCGCAGCGTACAGGGCATCCGAGACCACGCCGCGGATGACAATAGTGCCACCCGAGCCAGGGAGCTTGACGAGGTTGTAGGCGTGGTGGGTTACCACCATGAATTTGGCGAGGGCGGGGTAGCCGAGTATGGCGTTGTAGGGCAGGCCGATGTGCGCGACGTCGAAGTCGATCAGCTCGGTGCGGTAGTTGGCCTGGGTGCCGAAAGTGACGGGGAGCCTCACCTGCCCCAAAGGGGTGGTGAGACCCTCTGTCACTCCCGAGAAGGGCCTGGTAGGCATGAGCCGCTCGTAGGGCACCTGCAGCTTCTCGAATGTCTCGACGGAGATGACGTTGAGGCCAACACCCCCATCAATGAGCGTCTTAGAGACTGCGATGTTGTTGATAGTGGGGGTGCAGACCAGCGGGATAGTGCCAACGGTTGAAGTAGACTTGGGGTGGTCGCCGGAGTCGAATGTAATGGAGCACTGGGACCACTTGAGGGGCCTAGAGGCCTCGACTCCAGGAAGGGCTGCTGCGACCTCGCGAGCGAGTTGCTTGAAGTGGCGGTTGGAGCGAGGGGCCTGAGCCCCGCCGAGGATGCAAGCGGCCCCACGAGGCACCTGGTAGCCCTCGTCAGCCTCGGCAGGCAGGTTGTCGTTCGCGGGCTGGGCGGCGTTGGCCTGAGGGTTCTGCTGGTAGTTGTCGTTGTAGTTGTTGTTCTAGCGTCGCCCCCCGCGGCCACTGCGGCCTCTGCCGCGGCCTCCGCGGCCTCCGTTTGCCTCGCGAGCCTCGCGAAACCTTTTGATGTCGAAGCAGTCCTCGGTGGCGTGAGAGTGCATGTTGTGGTAGATGCAGAAGGGACGATCATCCTTCTTCTCAGGTCCTGCGGCTGGAGTGGCAGCTTGGCGAGACTGCTTGGCGTCAGGCTCTGCCGCGAGGACCGCAGTAGTCTTGCGCTTCTCAGAGGATTTCTTCTTCTTGGACCCCTCGGTGGGGTCCCCTGGCTCGTTCTTGATGAACAAGCGGCCCTCTTCAGCCTTGGTGCACTTGTCCGCCAAGTCGAAAAGCTTGACGACGGTGGTGATGTTGTCGTGGATGCCAAGCTTCTCGAGCATCCGCACATCTGTGACCCCAGCCTGGAAAGCCGAGATGACCTGTGCGTCGGTGGTGTTGGGGATCTTGTTGCGCACTTGGCTGAAGCGCTGGATGTACTTGCGGAGGGTCTCGCCGGGCTTCTGACGCACGGCGCGGAGGTCGTTGTAGGTAAGGCCGCGCTCGTACGTGCCCTTGAAGTTGGCGACGAAGCACCGGCAGAGCTCCTCCCAAGTGTTGATGGACTCGGCGGGGAGGTTGGTAAGCCATGAGGACGCAGAGTCCTTGAGGGCCATGGGGAACCAGTTCGCCATGACCTTGTCGTCGCCCCCGGTGGCCTGGATGGCCAGAGAGTAGAGCTGCAGGAACTCCAGGGGGTTGTTCTTGCCGTCGTAGCGCGGAGGGAGGTCCGGCCTGAACTTGACCGGCCAGACGACACGACGGAGGCTGCGAGTGAACACGACCGTCATGCCGTAGGTGACCGTGCCGTTGGCGAGGGTGGCGCGGAGGTGGCGCCCGGCGGTGGCGACGTCCTGGACGGCGCGGTTGCGGCGTTCCTGCCCGCGCTCGATGCTCACGCGTGCATCCTCAGGGGCTCGCTGCACGATCTGGCAGTCGTGCGGCGACGACGCGTGCGATGCAGCGCGGCCGTCGCGAGGAGGAGCCCCCGCTGGGGCGGGTTGCGGTGCAACCGGTGGAGCTGGAGCAGGTGCGGGCTGACGAGGAGGCGCGGGAGGTGCGCCGTGCGCCACGTCCCCCACGAGCGCAGAAAGAACCAGGGAACGAGACGGCGCGGGTGCTGCGGCGCGAGCGGCGCCGATGAGCTCGGCAACGCGGTTGAGCTAGGCCTCCTGAGCCGCCGGTGTGGGGCGGTACTGCAGCAGCTCCTGCGCCATGAGGAGCGTAGTCGTCGGGCTGGGCGCAGGGCGGCCCAGCGAGGAGGCAGCACGGTCCCGCGATGGGGGCAGGGAGGAGGCCTCCTCTTTGCCGAGGTCGTCCTCAGCGTGGTCGATGTCGTCGTCGTCCGGGTGCTCGACGCGGGGCTCGGGGTCGACACGGCGCTCCGGAGCAGAGCTCCCACGCGGGCGGCCGCGCGGGCGGCCTGCGGGAGCGGTGGCGGCGCTAGCCGTCCGGCGAGCGAGACGTTCGGCACGAGAACCGGCCATGGCTGTGTCGAGGATGAAGACGCGTCTCAGCCCCCTACCTGGCGCGCCAAATGTCGGAGAACTGTCCCAGGAACTGGGGGTGTCTCGAGAAGGATCGAGTAAGGGGCTGAACACGGAATCAAACAACCCTCAACGTGCTCCGGCGACGGTGCTCGTCGGACTCGCTGCGGGACAGCACTGCAGAGAAGGAACGCTCGGTCTTACCCAGGTTCAGGGCCCTCTTGTGGAGGTAAAACCCCTACATCCTGCTTTGGTGTGTTGCACTGCTTGGAGAGTCCACAGTACACAGAGAGCTTGTCGAGCTCGAGGTGGCTAACAATGGCTACTTGCTAGTCTTCAGATCTAGGGTTTTTGGGTAGGCTCCTAGACTCCAAAAACCGAACCTAGTCAAGAGTCGAACCCTTTGCTTGGGCGTGCCCCTCCTCCTTTTATAGGCGTCTTGGACCTCTTCTGCCCAAACATTTGGGCGGGAAGGGTTACCACATGGCGACGAAGGAGGAGGCGTGGTGCATGATAAAGGTGAAGTCCACCGTAAAGGTAAAGCTCGTGGACGCGGTCCACGGTAGGGGAACAGCGTCACCAAAGCTGAAAAGGGGCACCGACCAGCTGGACGGTGGGCTGGCGCTTGCCGAGGTGGGAGGTGACCCACGGTGACTTCGTCCTTGGAGCGTAGCCGCAGACGGTTCCCTTATCACCAAAGAGGCAATACTCGTTGTCCGCTTTGCTTGGCTCCGCTTGGTTGACTGCTTTATACATGGAAACAGCAACTGCGGCGTCGTCATCACCACGCGTAGGCACGCGCGTCACTCTACACATGGCGCAGAGCCCATGTGCGCTCTGCCGCGGGGGCAGAGATGGCTTCACGAGGAAGGCGCTTCGCGAGGCGAAAAGCCTCGCCAAGCCCTTCAGCTTGGTCCTTAGCAGAATTGCGGGCGGCGTCGGAGACGCCTTGTCGAGGAGCGATCCCTCGCCAAGGGAGAGAATCCTTGGCGAGGAGAAAAACCCTTCGCGAGAGGAAAAATCCTCGTGAAGCTCGCCAGGCTTGGGGAGCCTGGTCCTTAGCGAAAATCATCCAAAGAAATCTTGTGGGCCCTGGCAGGCCGGCCCGTGGTACCCTGGTTTCCACTGTGCCGACAAGTATTGCACAGAGAAGTTACTGTGCGGGGTATTAGGCAAGGTTTAGGGTTCAGCAGGTTTAGGTCACGCCTAATCGTGCGTCCGGGACGTCCAGAGCGTGACGTGAGCGACATCGTCGCGTTCCGGATGACTCGGGGCACGAAAAGGAAAACGGGTCACACCACTGGGTTGGTAACGACGAGAGCAACACAACAAAACAAGAATTACTCAAGAACTCCAAACTTCGTAACACAAGATTTTCAGAAAACCTAATGCACATGAGGTGCTCGATGAAATGACAGTGGTCTTCCTCAACTCAGAATAATCCCCAAAATTCACAGTAGGCTAGAATAGATGTACATAGCATGTCTGTGGATTTCGAGCTTAGTTGGACCCAGGGAAGTTGGGCAAATAATTTAGTGTCCAAAAGTGCCCTAATGGCATGGGAATGCCAAGTGCACTTACTCAATCGATATTGGCCTAATATTGTGGATATGGGGTTATGTATGGGATATTGTCATCTTGGCAAAGGTTCAATGCCCAATGATTTTTGTAGCTAGGGGTTGCTTTGGAAATTGTAATTAGGCAAGAAAAAGGCATTACAAAGGAAGTACCTCAAATATTGCTCAAATGAGGTTGGACCAATGGAGTGAAATATTCAGGAGGTTAAATCATGCACCTCACCAAAATTTCAGAATTTTTGGATGAGTGGAAGGTGTCCAAAAAAAATTTGGACTGAAAATGGCATAATAGGAAATATGAACAAACTTGGAAATATTGCATGGGACTATGGAATATTTTTCCATGGGAGGGATGTATCTGTATGAGGGAACCATATGGTAGTTTGGTAGAATTTATTTCAAGCTATAATTGGGGTGGTGGCTTTTGGTGGGATAGATGGGAGGGGTTTTAGAATTTCCAAATGGAATCAAGGTTCGACCGGCAAAACAATGGTATGAAGTTATGGTGAGGGTCGACAAAGATCGGGAAATTGCTGGGAAATTTCTAAGAGAGCTAAACCAAAGTCAAGTCAATGACCAACATGTTCAAAGAAAACATTTTGAAAATAGGAAAAGTTTTTCAGGCGCGAGAAAATATTACTAACATTAGGGACGATTTTTTTCGGGATGTGACACGCCAGCCCCCGAGCCTTCATACATCTTTGAGCCGTCGAAGTAGAGGGTCCAGCATGGCGACTCATAGACAGGGGCGGGTTGGTTGGTCTCTGTCCAGTCGGCGACGAAGTTGGCGAGAGCCTGAGATTTAATGGCCCTGCGTGGCTCGTAGGCGATGGCGAAGTTGTTCAACTCGACCGCCCACTTGGCGACTCACCCGGTTGCTTCCCTGTTGCGGATGATATCCGCTAACGGGTTAGAGCTTACCACCATTATCGGATGGCCCATGAAGTAGTGGCGCAGCTTCCTTGACGCGAAGAAAACCCCGTACACCAATTTTGGGTAGTGCGAGTAGCGCTACTTGGACTCGGTGAGGCACTCGCTGATGTAGTAGACCGTCCTTGTACCAGGTGCTCTTTGCCTTCCTCCTTGTGCTCGATGACAATGACCGCACTGACAAGCTTGTTTGTGGCGGCGATGTAGAGAAGGAGCGGCTCGTGCCCGAGTGGAGCCGCAAGGATGGGTGCCACGGCGAGTATCCTCTTTAGGTCCTGGAGGGCAGCGTCGGCTTCGTCATCCCAAATGAACTTGTCCGACTTCTTGAGGAGCCGGTACAGAGGGAGCGCCTTCTCTCCCAGTCGCGAGATGAAACGGCTTAGGGCAGCCACGCACCCAGTCAGCCGCTGGACGTCCTTGAGGTTCTCCTGTTTCTTCAAGGCTTCTATAGCTTTGATCTTGTCCGGGTTAGCTTCGATTCCTCTCTGGGAGACGATGAAGCTGAGCAGCTTTCCGGCTGGTACCTCGAAAACGCATTTCTCGGCATTCAGCCGCATGTTGTATCTGCGGAGATTGCTGAATGTCTCGGTCAGATCAGCAATCAAGTCGGATTTGGTCTTCGACTTGACGAGTATGTCGTCCACGTAGGCATGGACGTCGCGGCCTATCTGATCGTGCAGACAGTTTTGTATAAACCGCTGGTAGGTTGCCCCGGATTCTTCAACCCGAAGGGCATGGAGACATAACAAAACGCGTCGTAGGGCGTGATGAAAGATGTCTTCTCTTGACCTTCCAGGGCCATCTTTATCTGATGGTACCCTGAATAGGCATCGAGGAAACAGAGCGCCTCGCTACCAGCCGTCGAGTCGATGAGCTGGTCGATTCGGGGCAGGGCGAAGGGGTCCTTTGGGCATGCTTTGTTGAGGCCGGTGTAGTCCACGCACATCCTACAGGACCCGTTCTTTTTTAGCACCATGACGGGGTTTGCTAACCATGCCGGGTGGAAAACTTCGGCGATGAACCCGATAGCTAGGAGCCGGGCTATCTCTTTGCCGATAGCCTTTCATCGTTCGTCGTTGAAGCGACGCAAGGCCTGCTTGATAGGCCTCGCGTTCTTGTTGACCTTGAGTTGGTGCTCTGCGAGCTCCCTTGGGACTCCCGGCATGTCAGATGGCTTCCATGCAAAGATGTCCCGATTCCCACGGAGGAAGTCGCATAGCGCGCTTTCCTATGCAGGGTCCATGTTGGCCGTGATGACGGCTGTCTTGGATGAATCGCTCTCGAGCAAGGCAATACGCTTGGTTTCCTGGGCGGCTTGGAATTTGTCGCGCAGGTCGAGTGTCGGCTTCTTCAGCATGGTGACGTCGTTCGGGTCGACTTGAAGCTTGAGCCGCTCTAGCTCCTCGCGGGCGATGAACGACTCAGTGAAGACCGCGTTGCCCTTCTCGCACTCGATTGCTTTGTCGATGTCGCCCGAGATCGTGATGGTCCCGTTGGGACCCGACATGTTCAGCTTCAGATACGCACAGCAGGGACGCGCCATAAATTTTGCAAAGGCGGGTCGGCCGAAGATGGCATGGTAGGCGCTCTTGAAATTCACCACCTCGAGGCGAAAATTTTTATCGTTGCCGAAGACAACGTCGAGGACGACCCCACCCATGGAGTGAGCCTTCCTTCCGGGGACGATGCCGTGGAAAGTGGTGGCGGAGGGCTGCAGTGCTGAGTCGCAGAGCTTCATCCGTCAAAAGGTCTTGTCGTAGAGAATGTTGATGTTGCTCCCTCCGTCCATGAGGGTCTTGGTGAGGATGTAGCCCTTGACTTGCGGGGCGACTACCAGGGCAAATTTGCCGGGGTAATCGACTCGCGGAGGGTAGTCTTGGCGGGTCCAGGTAATTGCCTAGTCCGAGCAGTTCAACCATTGCGGGACGTCCGGCACGGTCGCATGGACGACGCGCTTGACGATCTTCTCGTCACGCTTCGAGTCGAGTCCCACAAAGGTGTGGAAAGCGCCACTGGTCGGGGGCATCCTGGGCCCCTGTTGTTCGGCGTTTGGCTTTTCGCGGTCCCCACCTTGGTTTGCCGCGGCCTTGGCCTTGATTATGTTGTCGGTCATGTCGCACTCACCGGTGGTGTGCTTCGCCGGCTTGTCGGGTCGGCTGTGCCACCTACATAGCTGGGACAAGATCTCATCAGCCATCCACTTTTTTCGTGGGAGGCTAGTGCATGGGCTCTTGAAGCCTCGTCCGTTGGCGGTGGCGGCCACCAGCTCCGAGCCACCGTCGCTCTTCCGCTTCATGGCACTTCTTGAGCTGCCCTTGCCGTTTCTTCCCTTGGAGGACTTTCCGTCCTCGTCTTCTCCCGAGTCGTCCTTCGTCGGGTCTGACTAGGCGTACTTGTGGATGATCGCCATCAACTCGCTCATGCTCAAACCGTCCTTCTTGGTGCGCTTGAGCTTTCCGCGGAGATCGGCGAAGTTGGTGTTGTCTGCGAGGTGCGAATGCACCGTGTCGACGCTCAGATTCTCCGGAGTTGATGAGGTCCGTGACGCGGTTGTACCATTTGCGAGTGAACTCGCCTTCCCGCTGGACCTTGAGGTCTTCCACAGTGGTGGGTCGCTTGCAGGTGCCTTCAAAGTTCTTGATGAAGGTCTTCTTCAACTCGGCCCAGGAGCCGATGCTGTTCTTGGGGAGGTTGTTTATCCAGGTGTGCGCGGTCCCCTCTAGCATGAGAGGGAAGCAATGCGCACGGAGTAGGGCGCTAGCGTTCTGGATGTTCATGGCAACGGCGTAGTCCTGGATCCACGTCGCTGGATTCATGTTGGTGTTGTAGGACTTCACCACCCGTGGCGCCTTGAAGCCGGGAGGGAAGTGCTCATTGCAGATCACAGAGACGAAGCAGCGCGGTCTGAACTCGTCGTCGTCGGCGAGTGCCGACTTGGCCCGCTTATTGTTCAGGTGGCCCCGTAGATCGGGAGCGGAGGCGTTGGAGCGGCGCTGAGCTTGGTTGTCGTTGATGGTCTGCCGAGCGTCGCACGGGGCAAGCCGAGGTATCGGCTGAAGCGGGGCGGCGTTGCTCGACGCGGCTTGCTCATCACGAGCCCGATGGCGGGTCGTGTTGGGCCCTCCGTCATCTTGTTCAACGCGGCGCGGGGCCGACTCGGCCCTCTCTCTGAAGTGCGATCTGGATTACATCTTGCCGCTATTGGTGGACATGTTCTCCGACAGCTCCACCGCCTTGTTAACCATCTTGACGGCGACGTCGCATCCAGGGTGTCCTGTTATCTTCATCTTGTTGAAGAACGAGGCGGCCGCTACCACGCAATCGACCGGCGTGTTGAAGACTGCGAGGGTGCACTAGTGGAGAAAAGGCCTGTAGTCCCGGGTGGGGAGGACCTCTAGTCTCGGGTGCCCACCTGGGACTACGGAAGCGAGACTAGAGCCCCCCCCCCCCTCTAGTCCCGGGTCAGTTACGACCTGGGACAAAAGGTTCCCCCACGTGGCCCGTTCCTCTGCTCGTGGTCGAGGACCTCTAGTCCCGGTTCGTAATACGACCCGGGACTAGAGTTCTTCCCCCGTGGCAGCCTCTGGTTCTCCCTTTTTTGTTTTCCCGCCAAATCTCAAATTTAAAACTATGATCAATATTACAAAAAACATGGTTAATTAATTACAAAACAGAAAATACATATTGCATATCAAAATGTTCATAAAAGAAATATCTATCTGATAAAAATATAATTTATTCTTTATGATAAATCAAAATTTTAATTAATTACAGCGAGATCACAACCGGGGCTAGAGCCCGTCTAGCTATTCGATTACAGATGGAGATCATAACCGGGACTAGAGCCCGTCTATTCGATTACATGGAGGGCACAACCGGGACTAGAGCCTCGTCTACTTGTTGCCATTGTATTTTCCCTTAGGGTTTATGACGTGCTCCACGAAAAATCCCGCAATTTCCTCTTGAAGCGCTATAAAGCGCTCCTTTGGTTGCAGTTTACTCCGCATTTTATCCAACTATAAAAGAAGGAGATCAATATGAATATCAATCATCATAACAATAAATATGAATGACACTCAACAATGGTAATAAAATAAAATTGTGAATATATTTGTTCACGTACTTCTAAAAATTTCCTTGCGTTCCGCTCACTGACCTCCTGGCGAATCCACTCGCAAACGTCCACACAAATGGGTCCCCTGTGGCTGCCTCTCGCACTTTACGAGAATAGAATTCAATAAAATAATACTCCAGCATGATATAATGGTATTGAAATTAGAATTAAAGAGATGCGCCGACCTAGCTCGTACTACTTACCTTGTCTAGATGAAAACTAAGCTCGTTTTTAAATTCACCATGTGTCCTCTTGATGAAACTTTTCCAAGTCCTGCTCGGCAAAAAAATGAATAAATGAGTTATTAGTTACTTGATATCTCGGGAAATGAACAAAAGAGACCGATATAGTGCGATAATGATTGAAATTGCCTTTGGAGCACATTTTTAATGATTTGGTACTTCTCTTCGGGTGTATCCAATGAGTCGTGGAGCTCAACTCTTCCAGATTCAACTTCAATGATTAGCAGAATGTAATGGAAGCTGCGCACACATTTATATACATCAGTAACTCATCAGTTACAACTAACATCGAGTAACTCATCAGTTACAGTCTTACCCGAAGTTGTAAGGAAACAGTATCTTCTTTTTGTAATGTTGCCTATGTATGAACCTTAGCAAGTTGCTCTCCGTTTCCTGGGGGAACTCTAGTAGCAATTTTTCATTAATTCGTACGGGGTTAACGAACCCAATGTGAAATATTCCTTTTTCATCACATTCATGACTCTTCATTCTGCCTAATAGCATAGTGAGCATAATTATAGGCAATGAACGAGCTGCGCTACAGACTTTATTATGGAAACAAATGAATTGAATCACTTACAGACAATAGGTATCGACGATACTCAAGTCGAGGGCATCAAGCTTGTATAACTGATAGAGTTCTTGAAGATAAATCGCCATCTTGTCTTTACCAATGTAATGCTCTTCTGTAACTTTCACATGGATCATTAATCGCTATTCCTTTGTGACTTCCAAGTACCAGTCATGCAACATTCGCATTTGTGTTGGTAGAAGATTGATCTGATCAGGAGGCACCAGAGACTTCCCGTATTCCCATTGCCATACTACTTCCAACATAGGCCCCATATCTCCGCCGAGTATTCCCGTTTCTAGTTGAGAAAGAGAAATACCAGCTTCTGCAGCAAATTTTGCCCTCATATTGGGTGGTACAGCTGCAATGTCCGCCGCCAAGCCCTGATTAGTGGGTAACACCTTGAGCGGGGAGATCGACAGTTTTGCCTGTTGTCCGAGCTGGGCAACGTCCCTTTTCCCGCTGGCACTACTACTTTTCTTCTGGCGGGAGCTAACTTTCCTCATACATCGCAAATAGTCATCAGCCTTATTTATCTCAAATTGTGATGGCTGCTGAAGAAAGCCCTTAGCTCACTTTACGGCTTCCGGCTTAAATGTTTGCTTTGGCTCGGGCTTTTGTGCAAGCTGTCTTTTCACCTCGGCGTCCACGATCACGGCGTTTTCCTCAAAAGTCTGGTCGTAAGCTCGGACGGGAGGAGCCGGTGATACTTTTGGGAGGGGCTCCTGTCGGGGTCCGTGTCGGTTACCCATCAAAAACGAAGGAGTGTGCTTCCTCTTTTGGCTCAGAGCCTTAGTGAGCGGAGGCGGCGGAGTCGACTGAGGAGTCGGGTGATGCGGCGGTGGAGATTGAGATGGACTCGTGCTGTGGTGGTCGTCCCTCTCATCATCATGTGGACTTGGAGGTGGTGAATGGCGACTCGGAGGAGACGGCGGTGGCCTTGGCGCCGAGCCTGGAAGCACGATGTATTTCTTGCGCCATAGAATGATACCACCCCCGACGTCTCCCAGTGTCCTCTCATCATCAGCTCCAGGGATGTCAAGCTCCAGTGATTCATATTCGGGTAGAACTTGATCCACGCCTACACGACCATAGCCCTCTGGAATCGCATTGCAGTGCCACCGTGCTATAGATTCACAAGTTAAAGCATAGCCGTCCGCCACCTTGAAGGATAAGTTCCTCACTACCACATGTAGCTCACAACTTTTTTTCTCCCTGATATCATCCACGGGGTAGCAATCCATCGGTGCCTCATTAGCACCAGCCGCCGTGGAAGCCACTGAGCTTCTCCGCTGAGATGGGCCAACTTCATGAATATCTTGCTGCAGCTGATGAGTTGGCCCTTGCTCGCGCAATTCCTCTATTTGCTTCTGTTGGTGCTTTACGATAGCAAGTATTTCCTCGTTCTATTTTTCCAGGTTGTTCAACCGGGCTTGCTCCTCCTGCTCCCTCCTCTTCTTTGCTCTCGCTCGGCTTCTATAAGATTCACGGTCCTCGAGAAACCCAAGGCTCCACGACACATCTGGTCCAAAGCCTCGTGTTCTTCCGCCTTTTTCAGGATTCTTGAGGGCCTTTGTCAGCTCGTCCCTCTCTCTGTCGGGAATAAACTTTCCCAATTGAACCTCGGCGATTGCTTCAGCAACTACTTGCTGGGCTATAGAATTTTTTTTTCTTTTCATCATGTTTTAACTCCCCTGTTTTCCATGTCATACTCCACCCCATGCCCAAGTAAGAAATTTCTTGCTCTATGGGGCATGGAATCTCCAGCTGGAATGATCCCTTTATCGTACATGGCGGCCTCAGTTTGATCCCACTTAGGCTCGGTAGTTCTGTAGCCACCTGTCCCCATCTTATGGTGATATTTCTTTTTCTTTGCATTTTTCTTATTCTTTTCCGACCTTTGCCTAGCTAGTTCCGAATTCTTGTGCTCCAGAAATGAGTCCCAGCGAGCCCGCTGCCTCTCTAGTGTGCCAGTGAAATCTGGAGCTTTTTTATCTTTGACATACGCACGGTATAATCTGTTCTTGTACTTATTGAATTGTTCAGCCATCTTCTTAAGAGCGAAATGCTTGACTGCTTTCCTCATGGCTGTTGTCTTTGCTGCATCATCTTCGAAGACCGGTAGGGTGATGTGCAATTAGCTTTTTCCAAAGATCATCTTTCGATCTGTCGTCGACATAACTAACTCCCTCTAGCCTTTTCGGCTTATGCCATTCCTGAACGCTGATCGCGACGTTGTCCCTAACAACAACTCTGCATTGATGCACAAACTTATTTGCGTTCGTCTGGGGAAGCAACGGTTGGCCATGTGAAGAGACGACCTCGATTATGAGATGCTCATCTTTGTCCATCCCTTTCACATGGCCTCGTTTACTTTTAACAGATTTGGTCGATGCGGAGGTCTAAAATAAGAAACATTCATTAATACATATATATACAATTCTATTATTGCATCTGATCAACAGAGGCTTAATATACCTCGCCAGATGGCGGATGTCCACCAGTTTCAGAGTCGTCATCGCACTCATGGCTCGTTTGCGCTTCGTTTTCCACCTCCATTCCCTGACCGAACTCGTTCAAAAATTGTGAGATGTCTTCTGCTCCGATGTCTTCTGCTCTAATGTCTTCTGCTCCATCGACCTCGGATTGCCGTACAATGGCAAAAATTTCCTCTTCATTGTCTCTGCTGACGAAAGGATCCATTGCTTAACTATTACAAAATTAAGATAAAGCAAGGTTAGCATTAGCCGAATAATTCAAAGTAGGGAACATTGTTTTCCTCATTTTACAAAAGCAACATTGATCAAATATGCAAAAGTTTCAGTAATACATGTAGAATAAGCCTGTTACATAGCTCGGGTCCATTTTTATTTAACCCTAATACATCAAGAGTAATATCACTAATACATCTCAAACTAACTTTGACCGGTTCCTGAGCCCCGGGGTGCTGAGCCGCCGGCGCTGCGCATCCAAAGAGAAGGAACCCTCATAGGGTCATAGCTCACATGATAAGGAACCCTATGAAGAAACGACCAACTATTGCTATAATCCCTATCCAATAGATACATGTAGCGACGGACGTGCTCGTCCTCCTCCCTGATACGGCGACGTACCACCTCCTCGGGGGCCGGCTCCCTCTGCACCGAGCGTGGCCCACGCGACTGCCACCAAAGAAGATCCGGGTCGACGACATCACCCGGATTCCTCACCAAGCTGCGCGTCCCGGAAGGTAGAACGTCCCAGTGCTAGCCCGGCGGAGCCCAGTCCCGCACATCGCCCCTCTGGTCCAACAGGGACATCGTCGTCGAGAACAATAAACTGAAAACACCTAAGTCAAAATTTCTAACTAGTATTATTATGGGACTTATTAGCATATTAATATTTCTAACTAGTAAATCTAACTAATTAACCACCTAAATCATCTATTAAACACCTAAACCTAAATTAAAACCTAAATTAAACTAAACTGGCGGCGGGAGGAGGGCTAATAAAAATTAAATCATCTACCACCTAAATTAAAACATAGCTAATAAAATTAACCTAGCTAATAAATCTAACTAATTAACTTGCTAACAAAATTAACCTGGCTAATAAATCTAACTAATTTACTTGCTAACAAAATTAACCTAGCTAATAAATCTAACAAAATTAACTTCAAATAAATCTAACTAATTATATTTCAAATTTCTATTTCCATATTTATATTTCAAATTTCTATTTCATTTTTTCCTAACATTAAACCTAAATCCATTTTTCTATTTCATTTTTCCTAATTAAAAAAAAGAGGAGGAGGAGGGAGCGGTTCGGTACCTCTGGGACGGCGGCGGCGCGGCGGGCTCGGGCGGGGCTCGGGCGGCCGGGAGAGCAGCGGCGGGGCTTCGTGCAGGGGAGAGCGGCAGCGGCGGCGGGGCTCGGGCGGGGGAGAGCGGCGCGCGGCGGGGAGAGCGGCAACGCGGGCGCAGAGGATAGCGACGGCGGCGCGCGGCGGGGAGGAGGCAGCTCGGGCATCCGGCCTAGGTCGTCTCATGCGGCGGCGCCGGGGAGGAGGGGGCGAGCGCGACGCGGGAAGCCTGATGGCGTGGATTCGGCGGCGGCACGCGGTCCTTCGTCGGTGTCCTGGTTTGTGGCTTGAACCGGGGAGGAGCCGTGGGTATTTATACCCAGTGACCTCTAGTCCCAGTTTGTAGCACCACCCGGGACTAGAGGTTACCGTCTAGTCCCGGCTGGTGCCACGAACCGGGACTAGAGGTATTTTCGGTGGGCCGAAAGGGCGCGCCAAAAAAAACCCTCTAGTACCGGTTGGTTCCACGAACCGGGACTAGAGGTGTTTTTTTTGCGCGCAAAGGACCAAATTTTTTGAATTTGAATAACTTCTGCATATTTTTGAATCTGAATAAGTTCTGCATATTTTTGAATCTGACAAAAATTTGAAAATGAAAAGTGTTTGAATTTAAATAAGTAATGCAAAACCTTTTTCTGTTTTCCAAAATAATTATTCAAACTAGTCAAACTATTAACCATTTTGCCAATTTCAATTGAAAAAGCGTTAACTAATATTTTTTGAATCTGACAAAAATTTCAAAATGAAAAGTGTTTCAATTTAAATAAGTAATCCAAAACCATTTTTTGTTTTCCAAGATAAGTATTCAAACTATTAACCATTTTGCCATTTTCAATTAAAAATGCATTAACTAATATTTTTTGAATCTGACAAAAATTTCAAAATGAAAAGTGTTTGAATTTAATTAAGTAATCCAAAACCATTTTTTGTTTTCCAAAATAAATATTCTAACTATTCAAACTATTAACCATTTTTCCATTTTCAATTAAAAATGCATTAACTAATATTTTTTGAATTTGACAAAAAATTCAAAATGAGAAGTGTTGGAATTTAAATAAGTAATCCAAAACCATTTCGCCATTTTCAATTAAAAATGCATTACCGTCATCAGTGCAGGTAGTATGCCCAATCAGGAAGAAGCACACGGATCGTGTGTTTCCTTCGAATGCTTGTGAGCCGTTGGATCAGCGGTGTGTTTCTTTCGAGCGCTTGTGAGCTGTTGGATCTCAAGCAGAAGATAAGGCACACATATCAACGCTCCTTTAGTCCCGGTTCCAGCTACGAACCGGGACTAAAGATGAAGAGTTGCCCTGATCTTTTAGCTATAAATATCCACCATGAGGAGGAGATGAAGAACAAGAGGACGGCAACAGCGGAAAGAGAAGACAGAGGACTCCTCTATGCACGAGTTTCTCGAAGATGTCGTTGGGCAGTGACCTATGACATCTCAGTGCTAAGAGGGTTCATACTGTAGTCAAGCTAGTCCGGAAGGCAAAGACAGAGGACATCGCTATATAGAAATCCTTCAATTCATCGACCGAATACAAATCATTCGGATTCCCTGCATACGTCCAACGGTGCATTTGATATGCAGGCACTCACGAGCCACCGTTTGGCTGTATGCAGGGGAAACCGTGTGTTTTGTTCTATATAGAAATCCATCAGTTCATCGACCGAATACAAATCATTCGGATTCTCTGCATACGTCCAATAGTGCATTTGATATGCAGGCACTCACGATGCTCCGTTGGGCTGTATGCAGGGGAAACCGAGTGTTTTGTTCTATATAGAAATCCTTCGGTTCATCGACCGAATACAAATCATTCAGATTACCTGCATACATCCAACCGTGAAGTTACGTAAAAGGTTTAATACATTATTACACATCACCAACATCCCTATCTAGTGTTTGGGTTTTTTCTGCACCGTAACCATGGAGCATCTTCATTAATTAACAGGAGACTTGGGTCATCCTTCACTGCGAAGGTCGGAATTTCATGAAACTTATCATAATCTTCTGACATGTCTGTCTTGTCCTCCACTCCCATGATGTTTGTTTTACCTGAAAGAACTATGTGGCACTTTGGCTTATCGTCTGATGTATTATTTTGCTTATTTTTTCCCGGTTTGGTAGACATGTCCTTCACATAGAAAACCTGAGCCACATCATTGGCTAAGACGAATGGTTCGTCTAAGTACGCAAGATTGTTGAGGTCCACTGTTATCATTCCGTACTGCTCGTCTACCTTTAACCCGCCTGCTGTCAGCTTGACCCATTTGCACCGAAACACGGGGACCTTAAAAGTAGGTCCATAGTCAAGTTCTCATATCTCCTCTATGTAACCGTAGTATGTGTCCTTTGACCCATTGTTGTTTGTTGCATCAAGCGGACACCACTGTTTTGGTTGGTGCTTTTTTTATCTTGGGCGAACATGTAAAATGTATTCCCATTTATCTCGTACCCTTGGAAAGTCCATATAGTCGAAGATGGTGAGCTGGACAACAAGTACAGCTGATCTTCAATAGTGTTGTTATTGTTGAGATGTGTTTGCAACCAACCGCCGAAAGTCTCCATGTGTTCATGTCTAATCCAGGAGTCAGGCTTCCCCGGGTTGTTGAAGCGTACAATATTCTTGTGTTCCTCGATATACGGAGCCGCCAAGGTGGGATTCTGTAGAACTGTGTAGTGCGCTTGAGTGAAAGAATGCCCGTCCCTACATATTATTGATTTCCTTCCTAAAGTGCCTTTTCCACTCAGTCTCCCCTCATGCTGCGATTCAGGAAGACCAATCGACTTAATGTCAGGAATAAAGTCAACACAAAACTCAATGACCTCCTCTGTTCCATAGCCTTTGGAGATGCTTCCTTCTGGCCTAGCACGGTTATGAACATATTTCTTCAAGACTCCCATGAACCTCTCAAAGGGGAACATATTGTGTAAAAATAAAGGACCCAGAATGGCAATCTCTTCGACTAGGTGTACTAGGAGATGCGTCATAATATTGAAGAAGGATGGTGGGAACACCAACTCAAAACTAACGAGACATTGAACCACATCCCTTTGTAACCTTGGTAGAATTTCTGGATCGATTATCTTCTGAGAAATTTCATTGTGAAATGCACATAGCTTCACAATGGGTAGTTGAACATTTTCTGGTAGAATCCCCCGCAATGCAACCGGAAGCATTTGAGTCATAAGCACGTGGCAGTCATGAGACTTTAGGTTCTGGAATTTTTTCTCGGCCATATTTATTATTCCCTTTATTGCAGCAATTCCAGTGTGGTACCGAGCTTTGTGTTGCCATCTTCGCAAGTTGGGTACAACTTTTTTTTGTGATCCTCTAACATGCGCTCCAACTTCAACTTCTCATTTGCACTTTCTGCTTCTCTCTGTGCATCAACGATGGCCCGACGAAGATCATCATCTACCATGGGCTCATTTGGTGTCTCTTCATCTTCAGCTTCCCCCCTTGCATTACCACCGTATTCAGGGAACATAGAATAGTTGTCATCGTTCTCTTCTTCTTCGTTGTCTTCCATCATTACCCCTCTTTCTCCGTGCTTGGTCCAACAATTATAGCCGGACATGAAACCGGACTGAATCAGGTGGATGTGAAGGGTTTTTGAGGAAGAGTAATCCTTCTCATTCCGACAGACACGGCATGGACAACACATAAAACCATTCCGCGTGTTTGCCTCAGCCACATTGAGAAAAGAACGCAGGCCTTGAATGTACTCGATAGAGCGTCGGTCATCATACATCCATTGCCGGTTCATCGAGCACCTTTTGTGCATAAGAAGGGAAAACATCATTACACACAACATCATGAATAGAGAAGTGACCAAATTAATCAATACAAGTTCATCACATTAAAATCAAAATAGAGTAGTGACCAAATGTAATACATGTTCTCATAATTAAAACATACATTGAAATTAACATACAATTAAACTATATAATGCATTTAAATGCAACAACAAATGCGATCAAAATCGCAACTAAGGTAACCATTGATCCAACAGCATAATGATACCAAGCTCTTTATTAATGGCATAGTTTCTAATGTTTCTAATCTTCAAGCGCATTGCATCCATCTTGATCTTGTGATCATGGACGACATCGGCAAGATACAACTCCAATTCCATCTTCTCTTCTTCACTTCTTTTCAATTTTCTTTCAAATTATTGTTTTCTTTTTCAAATAAATTTAGCATCTCGACAAGAGAGTCGGTTGGAATTTCCGGTTCAACTACCTCCTAGATAAGAATATATACATGTCAAGTGTTGTTCGGCATAATTGTTATAAACACGAAATTAAACAAATGGTTATAAAAGATAATATACCACATCTGAATCATAGTTCGGACGAGGGCCGACGGGGACGGATATCAAAATCATGGCACTATACATATAACAAACAGTCATAGAAGTAAAAAAACTATACAACTAACTATGCAATCATACAAATAAGAATTTGTTTTTTAAAAATAAGAACAAGAGGTTCATCAAGGTGGTGCCGACGACGGGCCGGCGCGGGCGATACATGGCGGTGAGGACAGCGACAGAGACGGGATGACACTAAAACCCACAAATCATACTTTAATTTGAGCTCAAATTGCATATAAAACAAATAAACTAGCAATGTTCATTACACAACTAACTTAGTCATTTCATCAAACACCTAGCTAGCAATAGAAATGAAATGAGTAGCAAAACTAGCAATGGGGATGAACTTGAGCTCCGGGAGGATGAAGTTTCTAACCTATTAGAACTCCTGGATATATGGGGCGCTCTTAATCTCGAAAAATCGTGGAAAAAATGTGGATGAATTTGAGCTAGAGAGGAGATAGAGAGGAGAAAAATGGTGATATGAGCTTTGAGCTCGGGCAAGAAGAAGATGATATAGAGCAGAGGACCTCTAGTCCCGGTTTGTAATACGGACCGGGACTAGAGGTGTCTCACACATGGCCCTGCCGGGCCAGACCCCTCTAGTCCCGGTTCGTATTACGAACCGGGATTAGAGGTCCCTTACGAACCGGGACTAGTCTGTTGCGGCCTCGTAGCCTTTGAACCGGGACTAGTCCCCACCTCTAGTCCCGGTTCGTAACCCAACCGGGACTAGAGCCCGATGTGGCTCTGGACGAAAGCCCTTGTTTCTACTAGTGGTGGGATCGTCCACCGTGGCCGGCGGCTTGGCTTTAGGCTGCGGGGGCGGCATGCGTTCCCGCGGGTCTTCCTGCCGGGTCCCGTCTCGGCGGTTCCGCTCCCGTTCGCGCTCCAGCTCTGCGTCCTCGCGAGCGAATGCGTCGTCAAGCACGCGGGTTGGGGCGTTGAACCGGAGGCGCGATTGCTGCTTCTTCCGGTACTCCGTGACGGCGGACAGAGCGATCTTCTATGTTTCGATGAGTTGCTCCTGGCGGCGGATTTCTGCCTTCTGCTTCTACATTGCAAGACGAAGTGTTTCGAGCTTTTTCGCCTGCTCGATGGCGTTGTCTGCGGTAATTGGAGTAGCGAGCAGGTCGTTGTTGTTGTCGTTACCCGTCGCCGTGTTGGCGTTCCCCGCCATGCCAACCATGGCTGGGGTCGTCGATCCGCTGGACACCGAACCCGCCGAACCCTCGGACTCGTAGTCGAGGACGGGTAGGATGGAGTCGTTGTCGGTGTCGTTGCCGTTGCCCGGGCCGCAGAGACGCTCCGAGTTAGGCTCAGGGTCCACGGCCGGGTTGCCATTGTTGATGGAGTCGGCGATGTCGACGCAGTCTGGGTCGCAGATGGGAAGCGTCGCGTTGTCGCTGTTGATAGGGCGACCTCCTCAGATGATCCGCAGAACCCGACGAAGGCGGTGACGGCCGTCCCGAAGGGGATGAGCACGTAGCGTGAGATTGGCACGCGCGCCGGTGCGCCGTAAGTGTGGGCATCGAGTACGTAGCCGGCGCCGTTGTGTTCGTGGTAGATGTCGAAGACGACATCCTCCGCGGGCGAGATTGCACCCTTCGCGAAGTAAACTCCAGCAGTCGCTGGCCCCACGGTGGGCGCCAACTGTCGAGTGTTTCTCGAGACAGATGTCATCGAGTTACTTGAACGCGTGGAGCAAGGCGACGTAGGAATCACGAGGGGGTCGACACACGAGTTTACCCAGGTTCGGCCCCTCTTTGCGAGGTAAAAACCTACTCCTGCTATATTGTATTGGATTGATGGGGTGTACAAGGTGTGCCAATGGCGGGTTGCGCAGGAGCGTAGATCGACTCCGGCACAGAGTGTTTAGGATATGGAAAAAGGGCGTGTCATAGGGTTTACCCCTAGCCGCCCTTATATACTGAGTCGGCTAGGGTTTACAAGATGCATCCGGGTCGGTTTGGAGCTTATCCTACGGCTGTCGATGAAGCTAGGTTACTTGGAGTACAATCTTCATCTCCATTGCCGTCTTCTACCGAGCCCGGGTCTAAGTCGAGTTGGCCCACCGGGTTGTGGGTTTGGCCTTCCCCTGATATGATCCCCCGAGTGGGCCGCTGGGCCACCCGGGTATTGTGGTCCAACCCGCACGTCTGGTCCCACCCGGTTGGGTATTCCCCCCATCAGATCACAAGTTTAGAACTATAATGAGGGTGGGAGCAATAGTCATAATTTGGTCGCTGTGGCTTTGTAGAAATATCAATGTTTTAAATGATAGAAAAGTTTCGCTTCTGCAAGTAATATACCGGTGCTCCAGTTTGCTCCGTTCGAGATCGACATTACATCACGTGAAATTTCGAGACCTTTTTATGAAGGTGTTTGCGCGATTAGAAAACACGGTGAGGGATATTTTTATCCCACATGGGTGGCAGCGTGATCTTCGGGTTAGTCCACCACCGTAGGCGGCTCACAGTGCTTGACTTTAGCTTGCCTTTTTTTTTGTGTGACGTTGTGGTGTCAGTTGTGTACATCTCGTTATGCAGAGGTCGGGTGTAATGCTAAAAACTTTTAAGTAATAAGATGCTCTTTATCAAAAAAAATCAATCTCAGAATCTCGTAGGGAAACCATAATTCTGAAACTAGTCGAAGAAATAATCCTACCGCATCGAGTCAAAGGCATTTTTGATATTGAGCTTGAGCAGCAAGGCGAGGTGTTGGTCTTATGAATAGCTTCTCACGTGCATATAATTATGATTGATAAAAACGCGTTGAGCTCTAGAAACCATAGTGCGCATGAAAGGAGTCAATCTGGACGACATCATTTTTGCAAAAATCTTCGTCACCGCGTGGATGAAGCTAATGGGTTTATAGTCCGAAACAGATTCAGTCCCATCTTTATTCGGAAGCAAAGATTCAGTCCCATCTTTATTCGGAAGCAAAGATTCAGTCCCATCTTTATTCGGAAGCAAAACGACGTTGGCTCAGTTTCTATAGTTCGAAACATATTCGTCCCCATCTTTCTTCGGTAGCAAAACGACATTTGTGGAATTGAGCCACTGGAAGTTCTTAGCACGGAGATTGGAGAATAGGGTGATGACCTTCATCAAGTCCACTTCAATGATATGCCAACACGACTTGAAAAACGCACGGTGAACCCATTTGGGCCCAGCGCCTTGTCGGAAGGCAAAGCCTTGTTTTTTTTTTACCTGAAACACCATGCATTCCATTAGACTGTGGACTCGACTAAATCGTCGGCCACTGAACGGGTTACATCATTTGGGAGATCGGTAATCTAAACAGCATGGTTACCTAAGATCTCCCTAGCACCTAAATTTGCCAGCACATGCGCCGGTTTGTTACACGAACGAGGCTTAAACTCAACCTCATATTCGATGAAACCCAGACTCAGGAGAAATTTCGCTTCACGGAAGAGCGTTCCCAAAGGAGCACGATCAAGAGAAAACGACGTAATAGCTTGTTGGAGACCCAAACAATCCGTAGAGAAAATGACCCTGCCCATCCCAAATTGTTCTGCAAGACCAATAGGCAATAGCCTTTAGCAATGCCTCAGCTTCTGCATGCAGTGCGTTCGACAGGTTAGCAGTACTCCCAGCTGCAGCAAAAATAACATCTCCGTCGTGGTTCCGTGCAATGCAGCGCCAACCTCCAGCACCACTCTCAGATGAAAACGAGCCATCAAAATTAATCATGATCCAATCACTCGGAGGTGCCTTCCACTTCTGTAGTTGTTGAGTACTAGGGGTGGGAACCTTGCTAAAAAAAGTGGGTCAATAGCTCCTATGCGACGTCTTTCATCGGAATGGTGGAAAATGCGACATCGTTCGAATAAATAGCTAATGCGCGACGTTTCGGACGGCCAAAAAGCCAGCACACGAAATGGTTGATTAAACGGTCGTAACGTTGGATTGACTCGCGTGTTCACTTAGTTGTGCTCATAGATTTAGATTTACCAAGGGATATTCATTCATTCCGACAGGTGGGTCCGAACTATTTTTGCCACCGACTGAATCTTGGAGCTGTCCGTGCTGCCACTATTCCCCACCATCCCCTTCTTCTCCGACGGCGGCGGCGTCAGCCAGTTTGTTCTTGGCGGCGGCGGCCGGCTGCTCGCTTCGATTGGGATCTAAGCCTAGTCGCCTCGGTCTATTCATGACCCCGCCTCAGTCTCGCCCTAGTCAGTCTCAGTGGCCTGCTCGTTTCGATTGGACGGTGTGCTGAATGAGGTTGAACCCCGAGGAGACGGGCGAGAGTACTTCAAATAGGTAAATGAATCCCTTTTTGTCTAGATTTGAATTCCATGTATCTTTTTACCTAGATTCGTATGTGAATTGGGGGTTCCTATTCCGCTACCTCACACGTCCCGCCGCCATTCTAAACAGAGGAGATGATATGCAGAGGAATTTCAAATTCACTGTCGAATTCTTTGCATCTAAGGCGAACCTAGGTGATCGTAGCATGCGGGACATCGAGAGAGATACAATAGTGAGATTAGAGGTCGAATTTTCATAGATTGATCCCCAAGAGCTAGGGATTTTAGAAGAGAAGGCCGGGAAGAATGTGGTGGAGAAACTTGGAGAGAGTGTTCTTTGGGGTCCAGAGCAAGAAGTAGCATTGTTACGGTTTGATAATTGGAAGGGAGAGTATGTGAGAATTGAGAATGGAGAAGATATGGTTGAACAAATTGATCGGCAAGATGGCTGGACAAGCAAACAGGTTACTTTTCGAGTAGAGCTCGTTGATCTGAAATCAGATTCAGAGATTGGATATGTGCCCTCAAAGTTGGCTTCGCAGATGTTAGATGATGATTGGGCTTCACGGAGAGAGGTAGTGCCCATACGTACCGACGTGACAGTTTTAGCTGAGGGGGTTGATGCTGATGCAGGTGTTGTTTGTGTTGACTGCAATTCAGTCGAACTAGCTGACACTACTGATTTGGTCATTGCACCAATGGATGACACTGAGATGGCTGAATGTTTTGGAATTCCAGTAGATGATAGAAATAAGGAGGAGGTGAAGAAGAAGAAGAAGAAGAAGAAGAAGAAGAAGAAGAAGAAGAAGAAGAAGAAGAGTGATGATAGAGGTGACACTGGTGAAGGTAACTCAAATTATTTTGAAGGTGTGGATAAAGAGTTGATGGAAGCAGCTGCAGCTGATGTAGATGATGAACATGATGATGAGTTGGTAACTGTGTATGATAAAGAAAACCCTCAAATTGCTATAGGAAAGTTGTTTCCAAGCATGGACGAGTTCAGAATGTGTTTCAAGACTTATGCAATCAAGAATGAATTTGACGCCAAAACCAAGTGGACTGATAGAAAGAAGTTTTATGCGAGGTGCAACGGTTTTGATGGGGGCGCCAGGCCTTGCAAATGGTACATTTCTGCTAGACGCCAACCTGATGGAGCTACCATCAGAGTTAATCAAATCCCACATGTACATACTTGCATTACTAGTTCACAGAATGTAACCTCAATGACATCACAGGCTTGGGTTGCAGAAAAGATCACTCCTATTTTAGCCAAGACACCAAACACTACAACAAAGAAGCTTAAAACAGATTTGGAAAAGGACTACCCAATTGTGGTGAAATATACCACAGTGTGGAAGGCAAAACAAAGGGCAATGAAAGCATTATATGGTGATTGGGCAAATACATTTAGGATGCTTTACAACTTCCAAGAAGAGATGAAACAAAGGACACCAGGCAGTGTTGTGGAGATTGATACTGAAGTAACAGAGGATGGCAAGTTCTACTTCTCTAAGTTTTTATGGCATTAAAACCTTGCATAGATGGCTTCAAAGCAGGTTGTCGTCCATATTTAAGCATAGACTCCTTTTTTTAACTGGAAAGTGGAATGGTCAATTGGCAGCATGCAATGCTCTAGATGGACATAACTGGATGTTCCCTGTTGCTATAGGCATGTTTCAATCAGAGACCGAGGCTTTGTGGACATGGTTTAGGACTCATTTGAAAAGATGCTTAGGGCCCGTGGCCCCTTTGGCAATCCACACAGATGCATGTAAAGGGCTAGAAAATGCAGTCAAGACTGTGTTTCCCCATGTTGAGCAGAGAGAGTGCTTCGGCCATATGTGGATGAATTTGATAAAAAATTTCAGAGGGGAAGAATTTGGGCGCATGTGGCCGGTAGCTAGATCATACACTACCCAAACACATTCGTATCATCTGGGTAAGATAATGGCAGCATGTAGTGAGAATGATTTTGGTACATGGCTGCAAACCCACCATTCTCTATTATGGTACAGGTCAGGATTTAATACTGCAATCAAGTGTGATCATATCAACAATAACTTGGCAGAGAGTTTTAACAACAAGGTGAAGGGGTTAAAAGACTTGCATGTGCATGACATGGTTGACCAAATCAAGATCATGATCATGCGCTTGTGGGGATTGAGTAGAAGGATTGGTGATGTTCTGCAAGGGGATAAGCTGCCGGTAGTGGTACAGCTGGTTGTCAATAGGAGCAGAAATCTTACACATTTGTCTGTTGAGAAATCTTCATTGTGGGGTGCTGAAGTTAGAGATAACAAAACTGGCAGGAGGCATGTTGTTGACACTGAAGTGCATGAATGCACTTGTCTCGAGTGGCAACACACTGGGAAGCCATGTGAGCATGCCATACTTTTCTTGGCTTCCAAGCCGAAGTTAAATATGCACCCATATTTGCATGAATATTACTCAGTAGAAAAATTCAAGACTGCATATGCAACACCAATTCCACCACTTACAGACCGGTCTCAGTGGCCTGAAGTGGAAATTAAATTTTCCTTGTGTGCTCCTCTAACAAGAAGAAAGGCTGGCAGGCCAAAACAGAGTAGGTACAAGGCATGGTTTGAGAAAGGTGGGAGTAGTAAGAAGGCAAAAAAAGTTGACAAGCCAAAAAGGCCCCAAAAAGGTAACAAAAATAGATGCAAGCTTTGCGAGGAACTTGGGCACCGAGCTGGATCTACCAAATGCCGTTACATTCTTGAAAGGACAACGTAAGTCGATGTTTGTGTTGTAATTGTTTTTGTTGCTTTTTTCATTTTCTAACCAAATGACATGCTTTATTTTTCAGTAGAAAACAAAAACCTTTTCAGCCCCTTGTTGTTGAAGATTGCTGGCCAACGAAGAAGACAAGAGTTGGCGGATGTAGAAAAAGAAGAAGTGTACATGAACCTTTTCTGCAACCTGAACCTGTTCTGGATGCTGAGGTGCAACCTGAACCTGTTCTGGATGCTGAGGTGCAAACTAAACCTGTTCTGGATGCTGAGGTGCAACCTGAACCTGTTCTGGATGCTGAGGTGCAACCTGAACCTATTCTGGATGCTGAGGTGCAAACTGAACCTGTTCCCGAAGCTGAAGTGCAAACTGAACCTCTTCCCGAAGCCGAGGTTTAACCTAGAAGAAGAAGAAGAAGAAGAAGAAGAAGAAGAAGTGTTGTGGGTATTCCTATTATGGAAGAAGTAAAGAGAATCAAGAGCATGAGTGAACTTCTCGGCATAGAATAAAAAATGCCGAAAAAGAAGAAATCAAGAGGTAGGAAGAAGTGAAACATTTGAGGCACATTCGTGAAAACAGTTGTGGTGTAATAATGCTATTTGCTCTTTGATTCGTTGAAACTTGAAAGATGTAATAATGCTATTTGAATTCAAATTTGATGTAGAATTAGAATTTGAATTAAAATTTGAGGTAGAATTAGAATTTGAACCAACATTTGATGTTTGAACTCTGTGGTATGATGTTTCAACGTTTTCTAAACTATTATAAACCTTAGGTCATCAATCCGGCATCTTTTAGACTTTTACGTAGTAAAACTCAAAGTCATGAGAAATGTGCTCCAAAGGTAGGGTAAATGGCCTCATTTCTAAGAAAGGTTTTTTTCGACCTTGTCTAAATCAGCCAAATAACTTACCTACACATCTATTCCATATATAGACTATGTGCATTGGTTTTTCATTTTTTCATTTTTTTTTGAATTTTTTATGCTCATTTGAATGCGACGGAGTTTGAGATGCCAAGATGCATTAATTTTCGTCTGAATGTATGTACACCTTGTTTATCAACTTGAATCGTTAGTATATGACATTATAAGACTATGTGCGTTGGTTTTTCATTTTTTTTTTATTTTTTTTATTTTTTATGCTCATTTGAATGCGACGGAGTTTGAGATGCCAAGATGCATTAGTTTTCGTCTGAATGTATGTACACCTTGTTTATCAACTTGAATCATTAGTATATGACATTATAAGACTATGTGCGTTCGTTTTTCATTTTTTTTGAATTTTTTATGCTCATTTGAATGCGACGGAGTTTGAGATGCCAAGATGCATTAATTTTCGTCTGAATGTATGTAGACCTTGTTTATCAACTTGAGTCGTTAGTATATGACATTATAAGACTATGTGCATTAGTTTTTCATTTTTTTTGAATTTTTTATGCTCATTTCAATTTTGGTCAAACCTAAGTTTGACCAACATTTAAACAAGTTTGAAACATGAAAATGAAAAACTAAGCCTAGATCCTTCTTAGTCACTCCAAAATGAAGCTTTGGTGAGGTTTTAGAAAATTTCATGTTCCAAATCCAAAACCACTTCTCCTCACTTTGAGTTGAACTCTCTGCAACATCGATCATGGTAAGTCATTTGTGTGAAGGTTTTCTCATTAAAATACACATAGACCAAGTTTATTATTTTATATCGTAACTATGTCACATAATACGACAATGTGCGCTGGTTTTACATTTTTTGGATTTTTTGAATTATTTGTGCTCAGTTGAATGTTTGGTCAAACCCACTTTGACCATCTCCAAAACAAGTTTAAAATGTGAAAATGAAAAACTAAGTGCAGATCCTTCTTAGTCACTCTTAAATGAAGCTTTGGCGATTTTATTGATTTTTTTGATTTTTCATAACTCTAAACCCTCTCACTTGAGTTGAACTCTCTGCAACATCGATCGTGGTAAGTCATTTGTGTGAAGGTTTTATCATGAAAATACACATAGACCAAGTTTATTATTTTATATCGTAACTACGTCACATAATACGACAATGTGCAAAAGTTTTATATTTTTTGGATTTTTTAATTAGTTATGCTCAACCCTAGCTCAGTGAAACCCTAGCCCTAACCCTAACCCTAAACCCTGAAAACCCCAAAAACCCCGAAATCCCTGAAATCCCTAACCCTAAACCCGATCCGCGTGTGCGCAGGTGACGCGCCGATCCGCGTGTGCGCTCGTTCAGCAATTTGATTGGCTCGTGGGCATGTGATGCGCTGATTGGCTGGATTGATGGGGTCTGGTTCGATCTAAGCCGTTCAATATGATCCGGCGACCTAGAATGACGCGGTGCATGAACAAGCGTACGCGCGTCTGACTTCGTGTCCTTCATGTGTGCTCGCCTCCACACAGCCGCCCGTTGCATGCATGACCAGTCACAGCTCTGCTCGCGCCGCCGCCTACGTCGCATCAAAGCAATTTACAGCGTGTTTAGTCCCACCGCGCTAGTTCATAGCGTGTACGACCAGTTTATAGGCCCCGAATGTGGCACCCCTACCATAGGATCAGCCAATATTGGTGTCCTATATTTAGGATATAGGACACTAATATCTGGTTAATCCTCTTTTTCAACTTATAAAAGAATTGAAAATCATTTCATTTTTTCAACCTTTATATCTCACGGCCTTCTTTTTCGAGCTCTGATTAATCCTCTTTTTGAACTTATAAAAAATAGAAAATCATGTCATTTTTTCAACCTTGATATCTCACGGCCTTCTTTTTCGAGCTCTGATTAATCCTCTTTTTCAACTTATAAAATATAGAAAATCATTTCATTTTTTCAACCTTGATATCTCACGGCCTTCTTTTTCGAGCTCTGATTAATCCTCTTTTTCAACTTATAAAAAATAGAAAATCATGTTCTTGTTGTGTGCTCGCCTACGTAGGATCAAAGAAATTTTCACGCATGCCCAGTAACAGCTCTGCTCGCGCCGCCTCGCCTACGTCGCATCAAAGCAATTTTTCAGAAGCGAGCACAAACGGCCGGCATCCATTAAGTTATGCACGTAACCTATCACGTCAGTTCTTCTAAAACATGTTTGTGACACGTCCAGATATATCAGATCGTCTCCAAAGGAAGTTAATTTGACCAATGCATCTATGCATGTATACTGTTCGACACTTGTATAACACGTGTCGCAAGCATCTTGACGCGTCGTGTATGCGTCGTGTCATATGTGCAGATCTTGTACTCACATTATGTCATCATTACCAATAGTAGCAGCCACGTCCTGTCATGTCAAATTCATATTTTGGCAAAAAACGAAGCGATTCTCCCATCGGTTCGCCTCCGCGGGCAGTTAATGTCCTTGAGAAACTCACTGTGCCCCCTCAATTATCTCACCGATACAAGGATAAAACCAGCAGTTCCCTTTGTGGTTCGCACTTGCCAATCTTCCTTCTCTCCACACCACCGAGAAAGCCCCCGAGAAAACATTCTCCCCTCTCCCCAACTCCTCTCCAAGATCAATGGCGGACGACCCGTGGTGGCAAAACGTGGATGTGCCTAGCGACGACGCTAGCACCGAAGACCAGGAGAACTACGTCCCCTGGTGGGATATAGGGGTGGCGGAGGACTCCGACGAGGAGGAGGAGCAGGAGGACGAGGAGGGGGACGGCTCCTCCTCCTCCGACGATGATGACGACGAGGAGGAGGAGGAGCCGGAGACGCCGTCGGAGGACTACTACACCTTCGATGACAACGACGACAACGATGATGATGACGACGACGAAGCACCGCCGGCGCAGAGGCGCCGGTTTGATTAGGAGTAGTAGTAGTAGTAGTAGTAGTAGTAGTAGTACCAGTCCTAGTAAATTACTAGGATTAGAGTAGTATAAATTTGCATGTCTTTTGTAATATGTCCTTTGTAATGTCTTTTGTAGTATGAATATATCTAGTAATTGCACTATGAAAATCTAGTGATTTCCTCTGATTTCGTTATTGCAGTATATAATATATATATATGTTGTTATTTTTGTGGGCCTTATCTAACTTTCATCCTAATGCCACGGCCCAAGCCAACCACACACTTTTTTTTCTACTGCACCGTTGCACCAGCGGCTTCCCTTCTTATCCACGGAAAGATGTCGCTCTGTGGCTAGATCTGACCGAAAACGCCGCCCCCGCTCCCACCCTCACTGCCGGTGAGCAAAACCACCCTAAAGATCTCAGATGCCGCGGCGTGGGGGTTCAATCGCATGCGGGAGAGGCGAGGCTGGCCAATCACGCGGTCGTGGAAACGCGCTGCCCGGTGGAAACCGCTCCGACGCCGAGCGGCAGCGGCTGGTGCTCTCCGACACTGGTTGGAAGCGCGGCGCGCACAAGTGGAACAACTGTGGCCTCATGTTGCCGCACAAGTTCCTCCGCCGCGATGTCGAAGAGTACGACCGGCGCTTCAAGGCGGGAAGCTCCTCCGGGGTGGGGAGCTCCTCCGTCGCATGGACCGCATCGCTACCGCCGCCGAAGAGGGAGGAGGAGGAGCAGGACCACCCACCGGGCGTCGGCGTCCTACCCGGGGACTTTGCCGAAGAAGACTCCCTTCCCTGGATCACCGCCGAGGTGATGAAGCGCAGCAAGCTCGAGGAGGAGGACCGCGCCGCGCGGCGACGCCTGGAAGAGGAGCTCGAGAACCTCCGCTACGAGAAGGGTCTCGCCGCATCACGCCAAGAGGAGGAGAAGCGGAATAAGTCGGAGGAGAAGAAGAAGAAGTGGGAAGAGGAGATGCAGGATCAGAGCTCCGAGTACGACTTCAGCTCCGACTCGGAGCGGCGCCGCCGCACCCCGGGGGCTCCAGTGAGCCCAATTTTTGGTGTTAGTTTAGGGGTAGAGCGGCGACGGCAAGCCTGATTAAGCTATGTATATGATTCGTTTTGCTTTAAGACTATGTAATCTGTTAACTAAAGAACTATGTACTCTGTTAACTGAAGAACTAAGCTATGAATCAATGTATGGTTCGTTTCACTGAAGAACTGAAAAGCTCTGCACACTCTGTTAACTGAAGAACTGAAAAGTGTATGCAACAGAGAAATATTTGGAAAATTACTGATTTTATTCAGTTAACACAAACGGGAACAACTGCTAACGAAGGATGGACAACAAGTAAAACAAACAGATGCAAATGATGCAACTATAAAACCATCTAGCCATCATGTTTCCTAGCTTCTTCAAATCGATCATCTGCCTTAGATGTTTGTTTATCTTCTTCAATTCCACCTTCAGTTCGGCGAGCAGTTCAGCATTGGGCGCACTCCCCATCGTCGGCACGGCTCTGTCTGAGCCCAAATTCTCCACAGGAAGCGGCAAATTGGGCTCCTGGATTTCGCATACGCTCAAATCAATGGATCCCTCGAATTCAAGCCTCGCAATATATTCATCCATCCACTCGAAATGCCCGCATTTTGACAGCATCTGAAAACGGCAACATGAACCCTAAATCTCAAATTCGACTGAGAAATTAGAGCAAAATTCTGCAAAAGAACTCAAATCTAACCTTGCCCCCTTCTCCAGCATGTGGCTTGCTCTAGCATTTCACAAATTCGCGCCCGAGATTGCCATGCTGATCAGTCTTACTAACCCACCGCTTCAGAGGCTCTGGGCGTGCACAGTCAGGGCATGTTGTCATCGGCACTGCACCATACCTCGGCCATGTTGGGTGCGAGGCGGAAGCGGAGGTACACATCTCTCGACGGCCGGCGGTGGCGCACTCCGTCGCCGGAGAAGAGCAAGATTGGGAAAAGCAGGGTGAAAGGGGAAGCAATGGCAACGGCATGGATGCAGCGCTGGATCGGGATCCCGTCTTGTAAATTGATGACGCTGACATGGATATAGCTGTGGGTCCCACGCTGAGTTGGATAAGTGGTGGGTCCCGCGTTGAGGTGGATAAGTGGTGGGTCCCGCGCTGAGGTGGATAAGTGGTGGGTCCAACGCTAGCCCGGCTAACATGATCCTAACCTCTAACGATCCTATCAGTTGCGTTTAAGGGCGAAAGAGGGCCATGTCGGGCCTTGGCTATTTGGGCCGTCTGAAACGTCGCGAGAGAGCTATTCTTGCCAACGATGGCGCTTTCCTTCCAATACCGTGGAAAGACGTCGCATAGGAGCTATTGACCCAAAAAAAAAGTTTTCCATTCTCCCACTAGGTGCCAAACTTGGCGTTGGAATTCATCCGCTGTGTATCGACGATCACCATGATTTGCTTTATTTCGTTCCATCCACCATGACCATAGGAGACAGACCGCACGCATTTTCCTTTCATCTGGTAGTTTCAGAATTTTCTCCATTAACTCCAAGGGTGTTGCACAGCACAACAGCTCCAAACGGACCTGTTCAAGTAGGGAGGCACGCCAACGTAGCTTTGCTTCCTTGCATCTCAAAAATAGGTAGCCGCCATCCTCAAAATATTTGTGGCAGACGACACACCTCGTATCCAACTCCACTCCCCGGCGACTGATGTTCATGTGTAGCGGATGACTATTATGGCAAAGGCGCCATAAAAAATGATGAACCTTGGCTGGACATGGTAGCTTCCAAATACCCTTCCAAACCTGCTCCCTCCAGGAAGAATCACTTGATGGTTCTCCACTCACCCTCCCTGATTGTGTGTTACTCAGATGCAAATGTACTCGGTAGGCTGAGCGTTGCTGCTGTATTAAAATAAGTTGGGTGGTGCCCCAAGCGAAGGCGGAATTGCAGCTAGTAGCAGTTTTCCCTCGTTTAACGAACCGAGGTTTATTGAACCAGTAGGACTTTGAAATCAACAACGAGGTGAATGTTGAAGATCTCTGGCGCTTGACCTTCAACAGACGTGGACCTGCACACACTCAACCAAAATACTTTGCCCCCAACGGCGGAAAGGTTGTCAATCTTTCCGGTCTCGCAGAAAACAAAGCGGTTAATTGTATGATGAAATATGAAAAGTGACCAGAGGAGTAATGGTGATTAAAAGCAAGTAAATGAGGTTGTAAACAATGTAAAAAGATGGACCGGGGGCCATGGGTTCACTAGTGGAGTCTCTCAAGTAAATAAAATATGCATGTGATGGGTGAACGAATTACAGCTAGGCAATTGACAAGATCATGACACAAACCCAATTTAGCGATGACAAAAAGGACATGATAATATTTATGGAGGCATCACGACAAGGAACAAAGACCGTTGAGTCCAACTGCGTCTTTGTCTAAAAAGTCCACCGTGGGATCGCTATCCAGCCTGTCACCCAACGGTATTAAGTTGCAAGCAACAGACAATTGCATTAAGTAAAGTGCATGAAGTAATCAATACTAATATCGAAAGAGACATTAACACTGCTGTTTTACCCTTAGTAGCAACAGCACACCCTCGCCCTTAGACGTTTCTGTCACTCGTGCCCAGGAACAAAAGGGGGCATGAACCCACTATCTAGCATAAATACCCTCTCTTGGAGATACACATAATCACTTGGCAAAAGTAACTACGCACATCGGAGAGCATGCAAGAACATAAATTACTCATATAAGAATCATGCACAATCTGAACATAACTTCATAATCCATTGGATCCCAGCAAACACATCACATATCATTACAATAATTGATCTTGATCATGTTAGGCAGCTCACAAGATCATAAGACATGAAGCACAAGAGAGAGAGACTACCAACTAGCTACTGCCATGGACCCGTAGTCTAAGGTGAGACTACTCACAAATCATCCCGGAGGAAGGCATGACGATGAAGAGCCCTCCGGGATCGATCTCCCCTCCGGCAGAGTGCCGGGATCAGCTTGAGATTGGACCCCCGAACTAGGGTTTTCGGTGACGGCGCGTCGGGGTCGATTTTCTGGAAAATAATGGCCGCCTCGATGTTTTTAGTGTAAAAGACAATTTATAGGAGTCGGAGGGCGTCGAGGCGAGGTCCCAGGGGCAGGGGCGGGCCCCACCCACGGGTGACCCCCAGGCCGTGGCAGGGGGGCGCCTCTGTCCTGTGGGCCTCCCCTCCAGCTCTCCTTTGGTCTGGTACTTCGTCGTGGCAAATAAAAATTCCCCGTAAATTTCCAGCGCGATCCGAGAATATTTCCAGAAGTAAATTTCTGAAACAAAAAGACAGCAAAAATAGGGAACTGGCACTGGGCATCTTGTCAATAGGTTAGTCCGACAAAATGCATAAAATGATATAATTGACAGTAAAAACATGTGACAATATCACAAAACTAGCATGGATCACTCAAAAATTATAGATACGTTTGAGACGTATCAGCATCCCCAAGCTTAACTCCTACTCGTCCTCGAGTAGGTAAGTGATAACAAATAATTTTTGATGAGACATGCAACCAACACAATCTTGATCAAGATAGTAATGCAAATCAAAGGATGTGAATGAAGAGATACAAAACAATTGTCTATAATTGATAGCAAGAAAGTAATGAATAAACAAGTTGAATCATCCAAGCAAAACCTTTCATAAATAGTATGTCAAAGACATGAAAACATTGTGATCAACATATTTGACTAATTCACAAGAATAATAATTCCATGACAAAAGTGTTTGACAATCAACACAAAGGAAGATGTAAGCATTAGCAAAGAGCTTCAACTTCCAATGGCTTATCTTATAGATAAAGTCAATATAAAGATTCATGTTTAATCTTGATAATGTAATATGCTCAACGATACCCAGGGTCAATGCTAGATGTTTGCTTTTCTGGAGATAGAAGGAGAAGGAAAAACTGACTCAACATTAAAAGTAAAGAAAGTCCCTTCGCAGAGGGAAGCAGGGATTAGTCATGTGCTAGAGCTTTTTGGTTTTTAAAACATAAGTAAAATGATTTTGAGGTATGCATGCTTTCGTCAACGACTTCACAACAGAGAAGTTATCTAGTCCCTCATGACAAGCAAGGTTTTTAGACTTGTGAGAGCAGCTGGTTCTTAGAAGAGCGAGTACGCTCTTCTTTCTCCTTGGTTTCACCACTGTCCAATGTTTGGGCTGATTTCTCAGATTTGCATTGCGCGGAGGAGAATTGTGAGTTATATTTATATTTTGCTTAAGCTGCTCTCAGATTGATTCAAGTGAAGACGTAATCCATCAACACCGGGTGAAAGGGGGGAAATGACCTCGCTTGTCACAAGTTATATCTAGCTCTCTACTGCTCCCTCATGAGCTTAAAAACAGAGGCACAAAGAAGAAGTATTTTGAATTTTTTTTAAAGGTAGCACATGACAAATTTACTTGGAATGGTAGGAAATACCATGCATAGGTAGATATGGTGGACTCAGCTGGCAAGAAAGTTTGGCTTTGGGGATTGGATGCACGAGCGAACCATACACTCAGTACGAATTTTTAGGCTTAGCAAAAAGGGTGTTTGAAGCAAACATCTAACAATAACTGGTAACAGGACAACATAAGATATTTACCGGTCATAACCATAAAAACTCTACACCGTCTCCCTTGTTGACCAAACATTTCTTTTGATGGAAAGATTAGCACTATGAATTAACAACTGTGAAAAACCACACAATTTCAAGCTTTCAACCATATTTCTTTACTAATCAATTCCACTCAAATAACCAGCAAGTTTAAGCATTCATCTTAGCATCTCAAAACAATTGAGAAGCATCAAGTATCCACACTATGATCTAGAAAACTATGCAGGCTTTTCATTTTATTCTATCATCACACAAACAGCATTTTGTCGCATTGACAATTCAAGCAATTTTTCAACAACAACTCTCCAACAAGTATAAGTGAAGAAAAAGAGAGTTTAACTTAACAACTAGCAGATCTAAACAAGATAAAAGCTAAAAGCGAGAGCTTACTAGAAAACAGACAGTAGCTAAGAATACTCAAAAAGATATAAGCGAAGCAAAGGAGTATTCTAACGAAAAAGCGGAGCGTGTCTCTCTCCCACACAAATAAAGCTAGGATCCAACAAAGATATTACCAGCAAACAAACAAACAAAACTGAAAGTAAAAAAAAGCTCCAAGCATAGCACATAATATGTAAACTGATAAAAACGAAGTTCAACGAAGACGACCTTATGATAGTCGATGAATGATGAGGGGATGCCTTGGGCATCCCCAAGCTTTGACTCTTGATAGTTCTTGATATTCAGAAGGGGTGCCATGGGGGCACCCCCAAGCTAGAGCTCTGATCCATCCTCGATTTCTTCATATTCCTCTCCTTTGGAACTTAAAAACTCCCTTCACACAAAATTTCTCATAATTTGATTAGAGAGTTAGTGCTCATAAATTAAAATGCACATCTGTTCAACTCATGACAAATTGCAAACAAACTTCATTGGGCATTAGCTACTGTTTACTAAGCCTCAATGTGGCACTCCACCCCTAGAGTATCACATATGACGATGGTAAAGAGACAAATGGAAAATAAAAGCAGAATCTGTCAAAATCTGAACAGTCTGTAAAGATCGAATTTTTCTAGGCACTTCTTCAGATCAAATCAAAAAACTAAAAAATAACGAAAGATAAATAAAAGCATCAGTCTTGCTGTAAAAAATTATCAGAAAATAATAAAATTCTGGCAATTTTAGGATTTTCGTGCAACAGGCGCACTGAATTTGTTTTTGGACAGCAACACAATACCACGCACTTTCAATGCATTAGAGGCTAAACTTAGCACAAAAAAACAAAAGAAAAAAAGATACAATGAAGTTGCTACAGAGGTAATAACTTCATGACTCAAGAAAAGCAAAAAGAAAACTGAAAATAAAAGATGGGTTGCCTCCCAACAAGCGCTTTTCTTTAACGCCTTTTAGCTAGGCGCAATGCCAAATATCAAGTTTTTTCGGAGGCCTTTGCAACATCAAGAGCATAGCTTGACCTTATGATTGATTCAAAAGGAAACTTCTTTCTCTTTCTTGGGAAGCGTTCCATCCCTTTTTGAAGGGGGAACTGAAACCTTATATTTCCCTCTTTCATATCAATAATAGCACCAACAGTTCTCAAAAACGGTCTTCCCAAAATAATAGGACAAGAAGCATTGCACTCAATATCCATAACAATAAAATCAACGGGAACATAATTATCATTAACAAAAATAAGTACATCATCAAATCTACCCAAAGGTTTTTTTTTAGAAGAATCAGCAAGATGAAAATTTAAATAGCACTCTTCCAAAGGATTTAAATCAAGCATATTATAGAAACTTTTAGGCATAACAGAAACACTTGCACCAAGATCACATAAAGCATTGCAATCAAAGTCATTTATTTTCATCTTAATAGTGGGTTCCCAACCATCTTCTAACTTCCTAGGGATAGAGGTTTCAAGCTTTAGTTTTTCTTCCCTAGCCTTGATAAGAGCATCGGTAATGTGTTTGGTAAAGGCAAGATTTGTTTTACTAGCATCCGGTGTCTTAGCAAGTTTTTGTAGGAACTTAATGACTTCAGTAAGATTGCAATTATCAAAATCAATTTCATCATCTTTAAATAAACTAGTAGGATCCTCTTTAGTGGTTTGGATAGTATAAACTTTAACAGTTTTCCTATTCATTTCAGCAATTCTAGCTTCTTCAGCCTCTCTAGCCCACCTAGCTTTCAAGAGAGCCATCATCCTTTCATTTTCATTAATTTGAAGAGAGATAGCATTTAAAGATTCAGTATGTTTGTCTTGATTTGGAGTGGTTCTAATTTTCAAAATTTCAACATCATGAGCAAGAACGTCTACTTTAGAGACTAGACTATCCAGTTTTTCAAACTTCTCTTCAACAGTTTTGTTAAAAGCTTTTTGCGAAGTGATAAATTCCTTTAAAACATTTTCAAGATCAGAGGACACATTCTTATTAGGATTATAAGAATTACCATAGGAATTACCATAAAAGTTGCCATTATTGGGAGGATAAGGCTTATAGTTGTTACTACCAAAATTATTTCGATAAGCATTATTGTTGAAGTTGTTTCTATTAAGAAAATTAACATCAACTTGATCCTTTTCTTGGGAAATTAATGAATCAAGTGGAACATTATTAGGATCAATATTAGACTGATTGGTAGCAAGCATAGACATAATCATATCAACCTTATCACTCGTTCGGTGTGCCATTGTGAATAATTTGTCGTCTTCTCATCCAAGAGTTTAGTTGCTGCACCTAATGTTGTGGACATGAAGGTGCCTCCCGCGGCCGAGTCCAAAAGGTTCCTTGAAGAAAAATTCAAACCTGCATAAAAAGTTTGGATAACCATCCACATAGTTAATCCATGCGTGGGACAATTCTTAAGCATTTCATTCTCTCCCAAGCTTGAGCAACATGTTCATTATCAGATTGTCTAAAGTTCATAATGTTACTCCTTAGTTGTATGATTTTAGCAGGTGGATAATATTTTCCAATAAAAGCATCTTTGCATTTAATCCAAGAATCAATGCTATTTTTAGGCAAAGACAAAAACCATTCTTTTGCTCTCCCTCTCAAAGAGAAAGGGAAAAGTTTCAGTTTTATGATGTCACTTTCTACCGCTTTATACTTTTGCATATCACATAACTCAACAAAGTTATTTAAATGGGAGGCGGCATCATCAGTACTAGCACCAGAAAATTGCTCTTTCATAACAAGATTTAGCAAGGTAGGTTTAATTTGATAAGATTCCGCTTTAGTAGCGGGTGGAGCAATTGGAGAGCATATAAAATCATTGTTATTAGTGCTAGTAAAGTCACATAACTTGGTGTTTTCAATAGAATACATAACGATAAGATAAAATAACAAGACATGAATAAAGACTACACTAATTTTTTTGGGTTTTAAAATTTTGAAACAGGAAAATAAACTAAACGAGAAATAAAGCAAGCAAGACAAAAACAAAGTAAAGAGATTGAGAGTATGAGACTCCCCTTGCTGTAGCTCCAAAGTCCCCGGCAACGGCGCCAGAAAAGAGCTTTCTGCTGTATTAAAATAAGTTGGGTGGTGCCCCAAGCGAAGGCGGAATTGCAGCTAGTAGCAGTTTTCCCTCGTTTAACGAACCGAGGTTTATCGAACCAGTAAGACTTTGAAATCAACAACGAGGTGAATGTTGAAGATCTCTGGCGCTTGACCTTCAACAGACGTGGACCTGCACACACTCAACCAAAATACTTTGCCTCCAACGGCGGAAAGGTTGTCAATCTTTCCGGTCTCGCAGAAAACAAAGCGGTTAATTGTATGATGAAATAGATGAAATATGAAAAGTGGACAGAGGAGTAATGGTGATTAAAAGCAAGTAAATGAGGTTGTAAACAATGTAAAAAGATGGACCGGGGGCCATGGGTGCACTAGTGGAATCTCTCAAGTAAATAAAATATGCATGTGATGGATGAACGAATTACAGCTAGGCAATTGACAAGATCATGACACAAACCCAATTTAGCTATGACAAAAAGGACATGATAATATTTATGGAGGCATCACGATAAGGAACAAAGACCGTTGAGTCCAACTGCGTCTTTGTCTAAAAAGTCCACCGTGGGATCGTTATCCAGCCTGTCACCCAACGGTATTAAGTTGCAAGCAACAGACAATTGCATTAAAGTGCGTGAAGTAAGCAATACTAATATCAAAAGAGACATTAACACCGTTGTTTTACCCTTAGTAGCAACAGCACACCCTCGCCCTTAGACGTTTCTGTCACTCGTGCCCAGGAACAAAAGGGGGCATGAACCCACAATCTAGCATAAATACCCTCTCTTGGAGATACACACAATCACTTGGCAAAAGTAACTACGCACATCGGAGAGCATGCAAGAACATAAATTACTCATATAAGAATCATGCACAATCTGAACATAACTTCATAATCCATCGGATCCCAGCAAACACATCACATAGCATTACAATAATCGATCTTGATCATGTTAGGCAGCTCACAAGATCATAAGACATGAAGCACAAGAGAGAGAGACTACCAACTAGCTACTACCATGGACCCGTAGTCCAAGGTGAGACTACTCACAAATCATCCCGGAGGAAGGCATGACGATGAAGAGCCCTCCGGGATCGATCTCCCCTCTGGCAGAGTGCCGGGATCAGCTTCAGATTGGACCCCGAACTAGGGTTTTCGGTGACGGCGCGTCAGGGTCGAGTTTCTGGAAAATAATGGCCGCCTCGACGTTTTTAGTGTAAAAGGCAATTTATAGGCGTCGGAGGGCGTCGAGGCGAGGTCCCAGGGGCAGGGGCGGGCCCCACCCGCGGGTGACCCCCAGGCCGCAGCAGGGGGGCGCCTCTGCCCTGTGGGCCTCCCCTCCAGCTCTCCTTTGGTCTGGTACTTCGTCGTGGCAAATAAAAATTCCCCGTAAATTTCCAGCGCGATCCGAGAATATTTCCAGAAGTAAATTTCTGAAACAAAAAGACAGCAAAAACAGGGAACTGGCACTGGGCATCTTGTCAATAGGTTAGTCCGACAAAATGCATAAAAATGATACAATTGACAATAAAAACATGTGACAATATCACAAAACTAGCATGGATCACTCAAAAATTATAGATACGTTTGAGACGTATCAAGCGTACCGAGAACATAACTTTGGAGTCGAAATGCCAGGCAATAAAATCATCGTGCTGCTCACAGATTGGTATTTGTAAAATAATCTTGGCATCTTGGGCACAAAAAGTCTGCTCCACAAGCTGCGTGTCCCACCTCTCATTCACTGGATCAATCAGTTCGACCACCTTAGACAAAATTTGGTTTCCCCTCCGGGTTATTGGTTTCCTTGACTCATCCCTTGCTAGCCACGGATCGTCCCAAATATCAATATGCTCGCCAGAATCGACCCGCCAGATCATGCCCTCTTTTACAATGTCAAGACCCTTCAGAATGCTACGCCATAGGTAGCTCATTCCTGACACTGGCATAGCCCCAAGAATAGAAGTGTTTGGATAGTACTTAGCTTTTAGGACTCTCGCACAAAGGGAATCAGGTGCCTGCAAAATTCTCCATACTTGTCGAGATAGCATGGCAAGGTTGAAAGAGTGCAGATCTTTGAAACCGAGGCCCCCTTGCTCCTTCGGAAGTTTCATTTTTTCCAAGCTCACCCAGTGTATATGACGTTCCTCGTCTTGTTGTGACCACCAGAAGCGGCAAACCATCTGACTGATCTCATCACACAAAACTTTTGTGAGATCGAAACAAGCCATAGCATACGTGGGAATGGCTTGTGCCACTGCCTTGATTAAAATTTCTTTCCCAGCATTTGATAAGAACCGCTCCTTCCACTTATGTGAGCCAAAATCTTTCCCTTTAAATATTGGAAACACTTCTTCTTTGACCTACCCACATACATTGGAAGACCGAGATACTTTCCATCCGTCGTCTCCTTTTGTAGCCCTAGAGATTGCATAATCTCCTCCTTTCTTGCTCTAGGCGTATTAGTGCTAAAGAGACTTGAGGACTTCTCTCGATTCACTACTTGGCCCAACCATAGCTCGTATGTATGCAGGATAGCATTTATTTCCGATGCAGCTTGCGGGGTTGCTTCAAACAGCACCAAAGCATCGTCAGCAAACAATAGGTGGTTTATTGACGGAGCACCATTTGCAACTTTGATCCCTGTCAGTTGTCCATCCACATCCGCTCTGCTTACCAATGTCGAGAGGCCCTCCGCACAAAGCAGGAACAAGTACGATGAGATGGGATATCCCTGCCATCGACCTCGACCTGGGATAACAGTCTCCGTATATGCCCCATTCACCTTGAACCTATAAGTCACTGATCTCATACATTTCGAAATCAATGCAATGAAATCATTATGGAACCCCAGTTGAGATAGTACTAACTCCAGGAACGACCATTCAACACGGTCATAAGCTTTACTCATATCTAGCTTTAGGGCCGCATGATACACACCACCTCCTCTCTTTCTCTTCAGAAAATGAGTCATCTCATAAGAAAGGATTGTATTATCTGAAATCAGTCTCCCTGGCATGAAAGCACTCTGGTTTGAGAAATGAGCTCACCCAAGATACACTTCAGTCGGTTGGCTATCACCTTGGACACGAGTTTGTACACCACATTGCATAGGCTAATAGGGCGAAGATCTTTTAATCTTCCGGGTTCTGAACCCTTGGGATAAGCACCAGTGCACCACTATGGTCTCGTTCCATCCCTCTGGTATACTGCCGCCATGCAACACGTGCAAAACCTCCTGCACAATTTTGTCACCCACCAAATTCCAATATTTCTTGAAAAACAGAGCTGGCATTCCATCTGCACCAGGAGCTTTAAGGTCCCCAATACTATCAAGAGCTTTCTTTACCTCCTCCGCCATGTACTCAGCATGCAACATATCATTCATCTCTGTGGTCACCCAAGCTGGAATGAGCTGATTAGCGATTGAGAGATCGAGACCTGCCATGGGGGTAAACAAAGGAGAAAAATAGTCAGTTATGAGGGTTTTTAAACCCTCCTCCCCTTCCACCACCACTCCATCATCACGCTTCAGCTTCTTTAAAGTATTATTCTTCTTTCTTTCGGATGCACACTTGTGGAAATAGGCTGTATCATGATCTCCATTCTCCATCCAATTTACATCACTAGTGGAAACAGGGCCATCGGTTTGGCCCTTTCATCCCGGTTCCCTTACGAACCGGTACCAATGGGGGCACTAGTCCCAGTTTGAATGCCCAGGGCGCCGGCCAGGGCCAGTCCCGGTTCGTAGGGGACCTTCAGTCCCGGTTCGTGATACGAACCGGTACTAAAGGTTCGCGGCAGGCGGCCGCAGGGGCGGGGCCAGCGCGAGCAACCTATAGTCCCAGTTTGTCATACGTACCGGGACTAAAGATTTACCTTTAGTACCGGTTCGTGTTACGAACCGGGACTAATGTTTTCCCCCTATGTCATCCCCCACCCCCCGACCCGGCCATGGCCATTTTTGAGCTCGAGTTCATCACCATTTGTCAAGATTTCCTCTCCTGAGCTCGAGTTCGTCCCTATTTTTTCCCACCATTTGTCAAGATTGACGGCGCCTCATCTATCCAAGGGTTAGCACTTCCGACGTTGCTACTTAAGCTCATTTCGTAGCTACTTAGCTCATTTCATTTTTCTAGTGCTAGCTAGGTGTTTAATGAAATGCCTAAGTTAGGGATTTCATTTGTTTTATATGCAATTTGAGCTCAAATTAAAATATAATGTGTGGGTTTTAGTGTCGTCCGGTCCCCGTCCTCACCGCCATCGATCGCCTGTGCCGTCCCGTCACCGGCACCACCTCGGTGAGCCTCTTGTTTTTCTCTTTTGTTTTAAAAAACTTATTTATATGATTTAGATGCATAGTTATTACTTGTATAATTTTCTTACTTTTTTTATATGTATAGTGCCATGGTATTGATATCTGTCCCCGTTGGCCCTCGTCCGGTCTAAGATTCGGATGTGGTTGAACCGAAAATTCCAACCGACCCTATTGTCGAGTTTTTTGAAAAAGAAAATAATTATTTGAAAGCAAAATTGAAAAGAAGTGAAAATCTTCGTCTCCAATGCCTAGAAGAGAAGATGAAATTGGAGCTCGATCTTGCCGACATCGTCGATAAACACAAGATCAAGATGGATGCAATGCGCTTGAAGATTAGAAAGATTAGAAAATATGCCATTCATAAAGAGGCTTGGTATCATTATGCTGTTGGTTCAATAATTACCTTAGTTGCGATTTTGATCGTATTTGTTGTTGGGTTTAAATTCTTTAGATAGTTGTATGTTAGTTTCAATTAATGTATGTTTTATGAGACTATGTATTACATTTGGTCACTAATCTACTTTGGTTTTAATGTGATGAACTTATATTAATTAATTTGGTCACTATTATATATTTCATGATGTAGTGTAATGGTTTTTGATATATTTATATAATGCAGATGAGCCGGCAATGGATGTACGGTGACCGGCGTTATCCCGACTTTATTAATGGAATGCATGATTTTCTCCGTTTGGCTGAGACAAACAAGCCGCCGAATGGTTTTATTTATTGTCCATGTAGTGTCTGTAAAAATACTCAAGATTACTCTACCTCAGAAACCATTCACGTCCACCTGTTGAAGTTCGGTTTCATGTCCGGTTATAATTGTTGGACCAAGCAGGGAGAAAGAGGGGTTATAATGGAAGACAATGAAGAAGAAGAGGATAATGACAACTATCCTATGTTCACAGAACACGGTGGTACTACAATGGGGGAAGACGGAGCTGAAGAAGACCCCATTGTTGATGAGCCCGATGACGATCTTCGTCGTGCCATTCTTGAAGTGAAGATAAACTGCAGAAGTAAAAACGAGAGGTTGAAATTGGAGAGAATGTTAGAGGATCACAACAAATTGTTGTACCCAAATTGCGAAGATGGTCAGAAAAAGTTGGGTACCACACTGGAATTGCTGCAATGGAAGGCAGAGAATGGTACTTCTGACAAGGGATTTGAAAATTTGCTGAAAATAATAAATAAGATGCTTCCAAGGGATAACGTATTGCCCCCCAGTACGTATGAAGCAAAGAAGGTTGTCTGCCCTCTAGGATTAGAGGTGCAGAAGATACATGCGTGCATCAATGACTACATCCTCTACCGCGGTGAGGAGTACGAGAATTTGAATGCATGCCCGGTATGCGGTGCATTGCGGTATAAGATCAGGCGAGATGACCCTGGTGAAGTTGAGGACGAGCCGCGCCCTAGGAAGAGGGTTCCTGCGAAGGTGATGTGGTATGCTCCTATAATACCACGGTTGAAGCATTTGTTCCAAAACAAAGAGCATGCCAAGTTGTTGCGATGGCACAAAGAAGAGTGTAAGAAAGACGTGATGCTGAGACACCCCGCTGATGGGTCGCAGTGGAGAAAAATCGACAGAGAGTTCCCGACATTTTCAGATGACGCAAAGAATTTAAGATTTGGTCTAAGTACAGATGGCTTTAATCCGTTTGGGGAGCAGAGCTCCAGTCATAGCACCTGGCCTGTGACTATAACCTTCCTCCTTGGTTGTGCATGAAGCGGAAGTTCATTATGATGCCAGTGCTCATCCAAGGCCCGAAGCAACCCGGCAACGACATTGATGTGTACCTGAGGCCATTGGTTGAAGAAATTTTAGAGTTGTGGCGTGAAGAAGGTGTACGTGTGTGGGATGAGCACAAACAAAATGAATTTAACCTACGAGCGTTGTTGTTTGTAACCATCAATGATTGGCCTGCTCTTAGTAACATTTCAGGACGTTCAAACAAGGGATACAATGCATGCACGCACTGTTTAGGTGAGACTGAAAGTATATATTTGGGAAACAAGAATGTGTACCCGGGGCATCATCGATTTCTTCCAAAACAGCATCCCGTAAGAAACAAAGGCAATCATTTCAAAGGTGAGCCAGATCACCGGACGAAGCCTACCCACCTACTGGGGATGTTATATATGATATGGTCAAGGATTTAAAAGTAATCTTTGGAAAGGGTCTTGGCGGACAATCTGTTCCGAATGACGCTGACGGACACGTACCGATGTGGAAGAAGAAATCTATATTTTGGGAGTTACCCTATTGGAAAATCCTAGAGGTTCACTCTGCAATTGACGTGATGCACGTGATGAAAAATCTCTGCGTGAACCTGCTAAACTTCTTGGGCGTGTATGGGAAGACGAAAAATACACCGGAATCATGGCAGGACCAGCAACATATGCACTAACGAGACAACCTGAATCCAGAGAAGTATCAAGGTCCTGCCAGCTACGCTCTTACCAAAGAAGAGTAGAAGATCTTTTTTGAAGTCCTTAGCAGTATCAAGGTCCCGTCTGGCTTCTCGTCGAATGTAAAGGAAATAATAAACATGACAGAGCAAAAGTTCCAAAACCTAAAGTCTCATGACTGCCACGTGATTATGACATAATTACTTCCGATTGCATTGAGGGGGCTTCTGCCGGAAAATGTTCGAGTACCCATTGTGAAGCTATGTGCATTCCTCAATGCAATCTCTCAGAAGGTCATCAATCCAGTAACTCTACCAAGTTTACAGAAAGATGTGGTCCAATGTCTTGTCAGCTTCGAGTTGGTGTTCCCACCATCCTTCTTCAATATTATGACGCACCTCATAGTTCACCTAGTCGAAGAGATTTCCGTTCTCGGTCCTGTATTTCTACACAACATGTTCCCCTTTGAGAGGTTCATGGGAGTCGTAAAGAAATACGTTCATAACCGTGCTAGACCAGAAGGAAGCATCTCCAAGGGCTATGGAACAGAGGAGGTCATTGAGTTTTGTGTTGACTTCATTCCTGACCTTAAGCCAATCGGTGTTCCTCAATCGTGCCATGAGGGGAGACTGCGGGGAAAAGGCACGCTAGGAAAGAAAGCAACAATATGTATGGACAGGCATTCTTTTAGTCAAGCACACTACACGGTTCTACATAATTCCAGCTTGGTGGCTCCGTATATCGAGGAACACAAGAATATTTTACGCTTGAAATACCCGGAGCAACCTAAAGATCGGATTGATGGAAACACATGAAGAATTTCGGAGGTTGGTTACAAACACGTCTCATTAATAACACCACTGTTGGAGAACAGCTATACTTGTTGGCCAAGGCACCATGTTCGACTATATTGACTTTTCAAGGGTACGAGATAAATGGGAATACATTTTACACGGCCGACCAAGATAAAAAGAGCACCAACCAAAACAGTGGTGTCCGCTTTGATGCAACAAACAACAATGATCAAAAGAACACATATTATGGTTACATAGAGCAGATATGGGAACTTGACTATGGACCTTCTTTTAAGGTCCCTTTGTTCTGGTCCAAATGGTTCAACCTGACAGGCGGGGTACATGTAGACCCGAAGTACGGAATAACTACAGTGGATCTCAAGAATCTTGGATACGACACCGAACCATTCGTCCTAGCCAGTGAAGTGGCTCAGGTTTTCTATGTGAAGGACATGTCTAGCAGACAGAAGAAAAGAAAAGATAAGCAAGCGAATACATCATACGACGAGCCAAAAGGCCACATAGTTCTTTCAAGGAAAAGAAACATCGTGGGAGTCGAGGACAAGACAAACATGTCAGAAGATTACAATAAGTTTGACGAAATTCCCCCCTTCACAGTGAAAACTGACCTAAGCATCATGTTGAATGATGAAGATTGTCCATGGTTATGGCGCGATCAGAAGAAAAGGACACACACGAAGAAGTTTATACCAAAACACTAGAGACGGATGTTGATGGTCATGTGTAATAATGTATGAAATGCTTTTTTTATCCTGGTCATTGAATAAAAAAACCATTTTTCATTTTTTTAGTGTCACGGTTTGAAATCTATGTCAAATTTACTCAACTCATCCATTTGAAATTTGAATACATTCAACATAGTCAAATTTGAAAATAACCAGTACCAAATGATTCTAGATGCCCACAGCTTACGTTTGATATAAAGTTTGTCAAATTTGAACAATTAAATTAATAGAATAACATAAATCAGGAAAAAGGAAAATACAAAAAATACAAACGACCCTTTAGTCCCGGTTCGTGGCTGCAACCGGGACTAAAGGTGGGCTTTGGCGCGCTAATTTGGCAACGGCCCAAAAAATGGACCTTTAGTCCTGGTTCGTGGCTACAACCGGGACTAAAGTGGCCTTTGGTCCCGGTTTGTGGCTGGAACCGGGAGTAAAGGCCAACTAGTGCCTTTTAGGTCCTCCCCCTTCCTCTCGTCCCCCCATTTTGCCGCCAGGCCCAAGAAGCCGAAGGACGCCACCAGGCTGCCGCGCCGAGCTCCCCTGCTCCCGTGCCGCCGCTGTCACTGCCGCCTTCTCCTGCTCCGGTCACCGTGGCCACCCTCTTCCTCGCCGTCGAGTTTCACGAGTTGGACGGTCGTGAATCGGCCGAAATCGGCCCGCTTTTCCATCCCCAAGTCAGGCTCCAGCGCCCTTCTCATCCTGATGCTCGCGGCCATCCCCCGAGCACCCGACGCCCACGCTGCCGTCCCCCACGCGGAAGGTACGGTAACCCTATCCTCGCCCCTCCTCCCTCGCTCAAAAGGCCTAAATCGGCGGCGCGGTAACCCTAGATCAGCGGCGGTGGAACCACGATGGGCGGCGGGGACATTTTACATTTAGGGGGCGGGGATAGTTGCATTAATAGTAACAAAAAGGCCTAAAGGCCATTACATTCATATTAGGAGGCCTAAAGGCCATTACATTTAGGGGGAGGGGGAGGACACGGCGGCGGCGCCGGAGGCCTAGTCCTCGTTGTCGGAGAGGATGACGTAGTCCAGTGCGGTCCACAGATGGGTCGGCGGCGGCTGCGCCTCCGGCGGAACGTGCTACTCCTCCGGCTCATGCTGCGCCTGGGCCGGCTGCTCCTGATCCTGCGGCGACCAACTGCCGCCGGTGAAGACCCAGGACTGGCCAAGGAGGCCTTGGCGCAGCGGAGGAACTTCGTACTGCTCCAGCTCCTCGGCCTCATGCTCCTGGGCCGGCTGCTGCCACCAGGCCAGTGCAGGCTGCTGCGGTGGCGGCGGCGGCATTTGGACCGCGGCTTGCACGACCGACTCCCAACGCCTGACCTCGTCCTCGACGAGGGAGCGGCGGGACGCCTCATAGGCGGCCTGCATCTCCAGGTCCTGCTCGTCGTTGTCGTCCTCCTCCTCGAACCAGAGCTCCTGCTCGTGGCCGGGCGGCGGTGCGGGATACGCCGTGGGTTCCTGCGGCAGTGCTGGGGCCGGCGCGAAGAAAGCGTGGCGGCGGTCGTCGTGCTCGTCCCGGAACCACTGGTCCCAGTGGGGGACTCCGGTGCGTAGGCGGGGTCGTTGTAGAGGTCCGGTGGGAGGAGACGGTGGTGGCGCGTGATCTCGACCACCCTTGCCCGGCCACTGGCCGCCATCGGTGGCAACGGAATCCGCTGCGGATTCAGGTGCCAGTCGTCCGGCAGGTGGACGTCCGGCCAGTCGACGGGGTGGCATTGTTCCAATGCCACCAGCACTCCTCCACGCGGACATAGCGCCGCATCCTCTTCTTCTTCTTGCTCTTCGATGCCGGGTCCGCTGCACCGGCACGGCGCGTCGGCCAGAGAACCCGCACGTCGTTCGGCGCGATGCCGAACGCCGCCGGCGGTGGTGGAGGAGGAGGAAGGGGGCACGCCGGTGGCCGGAGGAGCCGCTGGACTCGTCCTGGTTCTTCGTTATCTTCAACCAGCGCGACATGGCTCCAGCTAGGCTAGGGCTAGATAGGGGTGTGGTCGCTATCCCCACGGCCGGGGTCCATTTTTAAAGGACCAGGTGGGTCGCTAGCAGGTGGGCCGGGGCCATTGACTACGGGTGGCGGGAGACGGGCGGTTGGGCGGCGGGGGAGACGAGGGGGGAGCATTGACCACGCATGTGGCCAGTTGGGGCGTGCACACGCGGACGTGGCCTAGTGGGGAAGACGGGGCGGTTGGGCGGTGGGTCGCTGGCAGGTGGGCCAGCATTGACCACGCGCTCGTGGCCAGGGGGTGGACGCGGCTGCATGCTGGCCCAAATTTGGGCTGGCACGTACGTGTAGGACGCGGGGCTGGAATGCTGGCCCTAATTTGGGCTGGCAGCTGGCAGGTAGGACCCAATGCTAGCCCTAATTTGGGCTGTGATTTTATGTGAAACATTGCATAATGCTGGCCCTAATTTGGGCTGTAATTTTATGTGAAACAAAATTAAAAGCATGTATATAATTGATTGCAGGTACATTGAGCTATGGACGCTCCCTTCAGCGATGACAATAATGAAGACCAAATGCAACAAATAATATATGCGAGTGCCCGTGGAGAAGATGATTCCGGTGGAGAAGATGATTTCAGCTCACAATTTCTGAACGACTTCGGTGAGGGACTTGAAGAAAGAAGAGAAGACAAAGTGCCTATCGTGGTGGGTAGCACGACATATCCATCAGAGATGGAAAGAAGTATGGGGCAAGGCGACGATGGTGCTCGCGCAGGATTGGGTACAAGCACGCAAACACATGCGATATACCCAGGTTCAGGGCCCTCTTGTGGAGGTAACACCCCTACGTCCTGCTCTTCTTGTTTCTTATTGCTAGATCACAAAGTGCGGGCTACAAAGTGCTCCTGGAGCTATGTTCAGGTGGCAGCCGGCTGGAAGTCCTAGCCGGCTGGAGGTTGATGAAGATTCTATCTGCCTCTAGTCTCTCTTCCTTCCCTTGGTTGCTTGCCCCACGCAGGAGGCTCTAGCCCGCCTTATATAGGCAACGGCTTAGGGTTTTGGGTTACAAGGAATTTACAGGATTGTCCCTATGACATCATCTACTTTCTGGGCCGGCTGGAACTCGTTGCCATGATTCTGTATAGGAGATGCCCGACAGGAGGTACTGTTCACCAGCAGCGGTTATGCAGGGCTGGCCCACTGGTATAGATCTGTCGGTTGGTACGTCCGGCTTCAGCCCAGCCGAACGTCTGTGTCCGGGTAGACGCAGGCGGCTTGATTCAGCCGGCGGGTTCCAGGCGGCATTGTGCAGCCGGCACTGTTCAGCCGGCCCGTGGAGTTTGAAGGAGTGAACCTCTTTGGGGTATCCCCGACACTAGCCCCCGAGATCGTGGAGTCTTGCTAGCTTGCTGGGAAGACTTTGCGATCTTCCCCTTGGTCTTGGCTGTCGTGGTCATAATGTCGAGGTTGGAGATAGGGCCGGCTGAAATTTAAGCCGGGTAAAGCTGAAGCCGGGTGAAGTTGAAACTTGTGTGCGGGGAAAGCTCCGCGGGCACCCCTGATCTTGGCTGCATACTGTTGAAGTTGACGATGACTTGTTCGGCTGTGTGGGGCCGGAGCTGAAGGCCTTGGCAGCCTAGCATGGCCGACTTGAGGGTTCGGGTCATGGCTTATGTCAGCCACGTCCCCACGCCCCGTCCGCCTAGAGGCTCTCCCCGGGAATCGAGGCAGAACGCCTCGGCTTCGTCGCTAGGATCTTCTGCAGCAACCGCTCGTTAGTGGGATCCTTTGCGGGCGGTTCGGCGTAACTGCACGCCACGCGTCGCGCGGATGCACGTCTTCGCCCACGGCTCCTTGCTGGTAAAGGGAAGTGGGGAACGGTTCAGGCTATCGTTCCCCATTCTCCTGCCTGCGCTCCAGCCTCAATATTCTCGGAGATTACCTCCTTCCTTCGCATTCTCCCAACGCTTTCTTCTTCTTCGCCGGCGGCGCCTCCTCCCCGACGGGGAATCGGACCTCAATGGCGAGCTCTGGAGCCTGGATGGGGTCCAGCGTCGACAGTGCGGAGCTCAAGAAGCTCCGCAGCGGGATGCTCATCGGCCGCGAGGAGGAGGTCGGGATCCATGTTCCTGACAATGAGGAGATTTCGCCGGTCACGGCGGTGAACGAGTCGGTGGTATTCTCCTCGCACCTGGCGAGGGGATTGGCACTGCCTGTGAGCCCCTTCCTTCGGCAGTTCCTCGACTTCTACGGTCTGCAGCTTCACCACTTGGGGGCGAACATCATTACGCTGCTCTCTTGCTTCATCACCCTCTGTGAGGCGTATCTGGGCCTCTGGCCCTGCATGGAGCTATTCGGGCTGTTCTTCTTCCTCCGCACCCAGACTTGCGACAAGAGGCTGCGGGAGTGCGGATGCGTCTCCGTATCCATGAAGAATGTCCTCTTTCCCAAGGTTCATCTGCTCGAATCCGTCAAGAAGTGGTAGAGCAGCTACTTCTATGTTCGGAACCTCACGGCGGAGGACCAGATTGGGCTTCCTCGGTTTGTGAACCAACTGCCTGCTGACAAGTCCTGGAACCGGAAGGCGCCTGTTGATGAAGGTCTGGAGGCGGCCGTGATGGCTCGGGTGAAGGACCTGATCGCAGGCGGCTTGACCTCCAAGCACTTGATGCTGGCTTGGCTGGCTAGGCGGGTGTACCCGCTGCAGGCGCGGGCGCACAAGATGTGCTTCTATTCGGGTCTCCGAGACCCCACCCGGGCTTGCACGGAGGCCTGGGAGTTGAGCGAGTTGCGACGTTGGGCCAGCCAGGTGATCACCGACGGGATCGAGCGAAAATGGCAGTTCGGCGTGGAGCCGTTTTCTCGCGCGCGGCGCGCTCCGGTGGTTAGTTCCTTTCGCCTTTCTTGTCTTGCGTTCCTTCGAGCCGGCTGAGTACTTATCCGGCTAGCGTGTCTTTGCAGATTTGCGATCTTCAGAGGGCCGAAGACCTGGACGTCGTCTTCGGGGCGGACCGGCCCGGTCCTCCCCCCGAGGAGCAGGCGGCCCCTGGCGAAGAGAGTGCCTCCGACGGAGAGGCAGACAGTGAAGAGACCGCCTCGGATGCCGAGGCGGGTGACGGTTCCCCCGTTGCATCTGATGCGGGGAAGCGGCCGATTAGGCACGACGACTCCACGGAGTCGTCTGATGGCGCCGATGGCGCCGGTGTCGAGGACGATGACGATAGCGGTCGCGCCGTGGCGAGCCCCGCCACGGCCGACTCTGATTCTGACCGGGCCACCCGCGGGGGCCCGGGCTTGGAGCGCGGCGAAGCGGCGCCGGCTCCGGCTCCCCGTGGTAAGTCTCCCGCGCCCGATTTCGCCGAACAAAACAGCGGCGGGGGCGTGCGGGTATTTGTCGATCTCTCCAGTAGCTCCGAACCGGACTCTGAGGGTTCTTCTTCCGTGCCAGCCTCCAAGCCGGGCGTGTTCAGCCGCAGAACAAAGGAGCTGGAGGCGAGCGTCCGGAAGGCTCGGTCATTGCCCTCCCCCAGATCATAAAGGAGAGGCGGTCGAAGGTGGCCGTCGACTCAGACGCGGGCGAGAGCGCCCGCAAGCGAGGCGGGTCATTCATGAAGCGGGGTGCGCCCCCCGCAAAGAAGCTTTCTTCAGTGTACAGCCGGCCTGACGCCCGCTGGGAAATCGACAGCGGAGAAGAAGGTTGATGCTATAGTGGAAGAAACCAGAGCCAAATTCGCTGCGAAGCAGAAGGAGGGCGAGGAAGCGGAGAGGCCGGAAGTTCTTGCTGGTGGGACCAGCGCCCAGGTGGTTAATCCTACTCTTGCAGTTGATCCTGATTACGACTTGAGTGTTGAGGATATTGAAAAGGCTATTTATGCGGAACTGACGCAGGCGGATTTGATCCGGGAGGCGATGGACGCCAAGATGACCGTGAAGCAGCTGGTTGCTGCCAAGGAGGCTGAGGCGAAGGCGGGAGCGGGCGTGGATGCCGGGAAGACCGCGAAAGCTGGTGCCGAGGTTTAAATGACGCCGGCTTCCGCGAAGCGGCCGGCTGACGACCCTGTCGTTCCTGTGAAGGGCGGAGAAACGCCCTCCGGTGGCATGAAGCTCCTGCCCGACGATGCGCCGGCTCCCGCCTTCGCCTCAGCCTCCTTGGCAGCAACCAGCTACCTTCGACGATCCGAGGTTCATCTCCCCGACAGTGCCCTTAACAAACTCCGATGAGGTATATATATAGGTCGTGTTGATCACTAGATGCATTAATTGAATTGTATTGCACGTATTAACGAATCATTTTTTTAGCCCTCCGGATCAAGCAAATCTGCTAAAAATCAAGCTCCTCGAGGCCGGACGAGAAGGATGTCGAGCGAGGTTCCGAGGTTAACGATCGAGGAAGTTGCTGATAGTGGCAAACCGCTGGCACCCATACCGAACTACCGTAAATTTGTAAATCAAGCTGGAGTCATTGTTAGGGACATGCTCCCGATCACCATTACAGATTGGCATAAGCCGAAGGACGTGGACGATGAAGCTAGTTATGTCCGCGAACATACAAAAGATTTGCTTTACGATATGCTCATAATACATTTCAACATACCAGAAGGCAAGAAGGAGAAAGTGAAGGAGTGGACTCTTAAGAAGATGGCCACACAATTCCAGAGCTGGAAGAAAACATTATGGAGAAAATATAAAAATGAAGATCCAGATAATTTCACTGGAGTACTCGAGAAGATAAAACATTATTGGCCCGCATTTGTGGCGTATAAGAAATCGTCTACCGCTGTGGCCCGATCGGCCATAAATAAGATAAATGCTCGGAAGAAGGAATATCACCATAGGTTGGGGACAGGTGGCTACAAGACTGCCATTCCTAAGTGGTTAGCATTTGAAGCAGAACTGCTTGCTAAAGGGATCACTCCACAGACAGCGGACTGGCCCGAGAGGTCCAAGTTCTGGTTGTTCGCACATGGGGCAGTGTTGGACCCACTGACAGGGCTGATTGTTGCAAAGGGAAAATGGAAGAAAAAAATTGAAACAATCACTCCGTTGCTTCTAGACGCAATAAATAAAGTTCGAAAGGGAGAGTACCATCCCGAGAGAGAGAACGATGAGCTGACACTCGCCCTGGGGAATCCTGAACACTATGGACGATTACGAGGCTATCCCGGCGGTGTCACCTTGAAGGAAGGGTTTCCGGAGTGCGCTGGCAGTTATAGAAGCCGTGGGAGAAAGAAGAAGAAGGAGTCAGACCAGTTATCTGAATTGGAACGCATGGTGTAGCGGCAGCAGGAGCAACTGGACTCAATCAGTCAGCAGGCCATGGCATCTCATCAGCAGCAGCTAGAATGTCCTGAAGTCGATGTCGTCCCATCTGATCAGCGGAAAAGTAGCGTGGGTTCCACGCAACTAGAAGCATCTGCCGCATTAGAACAGCCGGCGCCTCACTAGCTCGTGAATGATATCACGGAGAGGAAAGATTGTGAGCTACATATGTTAATGAGGAACATATCCTTCAAGGTGGCGGTCGGCTATGCTTTACCAAATCAATCTGGAGCAAGCTACCATCTTGGTCAGATTCCACCTGGCTATGCTCGTGTCGGGGTGGATGAAATTATTCTGGGATTTGAGACACTGGAGCTTGACTATCTTGGAGGTGACGACGAGAAGACACTGGGAGAAGTCAAGCATGGTTTCGTTCTATGGAACAAAAAACACATCGTGTTTCCAGAATCGGCACCAAGGCCACCGACTCCTCCGAGTAGCAGTCCAACACCTCTAAGTCCACCCCTACTCCAGAGGGACCCCAGCTCGAGTCCGTCTCCATCTTCGGCGCCAGTCCAGCCGACTCTGCCCACTAAGCTGCTAAATAGGAGGAAGCCCACCGGTTCGCCTCCTAAGAGGACAAAGAGAAAGAAGGCAAACGTCAAGACTCCTGAGAAGTTACCGGCCGAAAGGACTTACGAGGAAAACTGTGCCATCTCGAAAGCCGAGGTGGAAGCCCATTTTGCACCGAAAAAGTCCCCACCAAGGAAAATAATAGATCCGGAAGCCGTTAGGCGCTGCTTGGAAAACTTATATGACCCTCCACCAAAGCCGACATCAGACTATGAGCGCCAAATAGCCAAGTCATTTAGCTCAGAGATGGAGAAGCGGAAAAGCGGGAAACAAATAGCCCAGCTTGGAGAACAGGATGTACAATCGGTCCCCCCGCTCAAGGTATTTCTCGACAAAGACGTCCACATAGCTGAGGTAGTATATGAATATGTTCACGGCCAGCCTTTGGTCAGACCTGAGCTGGTCCAGTATCTACCAACAAAGATGCGTCAGTTGAATGAATGGTACTTGAAAGCTGCAAAGAAAGATATAATCGGTGTCATGGCGAGAGTTAAGGAAGAGCATTACTTCCAAGAATATAGTGTGCAAGTTGATTTTAGCGAACTTTTTCAGTTATACAATCAACGCGCCCTCGATAAAGCTATCATCAGTTGCTTTTGTCTGTAAGTGATTTATTTCTGTAATTTAAGTCTTTAGCTCAGCTCTCGTTCTATAATCTTTGGTACGCTATTTTTGCAGAATGAAGATGCTCGACTACAAAAGGGCAGGACTGATCTCGGATGTTGGGTTCATTGACCCGGATAAAGTTCATGAAGTGAACATAGAAGAAAAACCCGAGGAAGTAAGGGAGACATTGCTAAGGTGTTTCAAGCGACAACGTACCAAAAAAGAAATACTTCTTCCTTACAACTTCAAGTAAGTGTTACTTTCTTGTACACATTCTATTTTTGCTCACCCGATCTTAAGTGTAATTGATGAGTTATGCATGACTGCGTATATAAACGTGCAGCTTCCACTATATTCTTATGGTCATTAAAATTGACGTTGGAGAAATTGAGGTCCTAGACTCATTAAGGAGACATCCTAAAGAATACATGAGCTGCTTTGATATGATCAAAGGGTAATTTAAATTCTTATCTCACTATATCGGTCTCTTTCGTTCATTTCGTGATATCAAGTAATTAATAAAACTCTTTGTTCATTTTTTTTGCCGGGCAGAGTTTGGGAAACGTTCATCAAGGAAGAACCCGTTCAATGGAAACCGAAGCTGATATGGTCTCTGAACAAGGTAAGTAGTACTACCTAGATCCGCGTATCTCTTTAATTCTAGTTTCAATACCATTATCAAGCTTGATTTGATTGAATTCTATTCTCGAACAGTGGTGTCTGGAACAGCCAACCAGGACCCACTTATGTGGATACTACGTTTGCGAGTTCATTCAAATGAGGACCACTAAGAGATTCAATAATCGAAGAAATAAAGAGGTACGTAAACATTATTCACAATTTTATTTTGTTACCATCAATTGTGTTGAGTTTCATTCATAATTGTTTTTCTCCTTGTAAATTTAAATGTTGCAAGGAAGCGGGACACCCTCCTACCAAATGACCGCATAAAAGCAATTGCGGAGGAATTGGCGGGATTTCTCCTTGCGGAGGTCATACCTGAAAACGGAGAGTACTACTACCGACATAAGTGATCTCCACGTACTAATGATGATCTCCATGTAATTAAGTACTTTATACGGAAACATGATCTTCATGTACTACTTAATTTGTATGTGTTATATATATATGCATCAACGTGATCTTTATGTACTAATATAATTTTTATATATACCAAATCACATTTTTGGCGTATCGACGTGATCCCCGTACGACGGAAACCATTCGAAACCCCTAAACCTCAAAACCTGAAAAATATTCGAAAAGAAAAAAATGGGCCTAACGTTAGTCCCGGTTCGTGTTACGTACCGGGACTAAAAGGTTTCCAGTCCCGCGGGCTCCTCCGTGGCCATGTGGGGGGGCTCTTATCCCGGTTCGTGGACAACTGAGACTAGAGCGGGGGCCTCTAGTCCCGATTGGCTAGTCCCGGTTGCCCAACCGGAACTAGAGACCCTGTGGAACCGGGACTAGTGCCCTGCTGTTCCTCCAATCTCTTTAATTTATATTTCAAAGTTTGTTCCTTTCGAACACTAGCATCCGTCACGGTTTGGCCTCTATAGATTTCCAGCTCTCCGATCAACTTCTTAATGGACGATGCTACATCGTGGTCGACCACGATTTAGCCTATAGCGTGGTCAATCCGACAGCTTATGTGCAGGACAGAAACGGAAAGAAATCCTCCCACGCGCGGGCCAGAAATGGAAAGGGAGCCCAGCTGCACGCACTCCATCCACGCATTTAATTACGAAAGCTGAAAATTCAAAATGTTTGGTAGTTTAATCTGTTTATCCGATTCAAGATCCGTTTTCACCGTTGGGCTAGTCGCGACGAGATCTTCGAAACTAGATCTCATGTCGATATGTTTTGACGATTTTTTTGAGGATGTAACTTTCAAACTTACATCCAATCAAAGTTACATCCAGTTTACAGAAAAAGTTACGTCCCAGTTCACAGAGAAAGTTACATATAGCAAAAAAGTTACAACCCAGCTAGCAGAGAAAGTTACATCCAGCAAAGTTACATCCTCAAAAAAAGTCATCAAAACATATCGACATGAGATATAGTTTCGAATATCTCGTCGTGACAAGTCTAACGGTGAAAACGGAATCTAATTTGGATAAACGGTTTGAGCTAGAAATTATTTCAAAGTTTCAAAATTCATAATTAATACGCAGGTGAAAGCCCTGCAGTGGCACGCCACGTGAGGTTCCAAAGTTACCTCGCAGCTAGCAGTGAAGTTACATCCAGCAAAGTTATATCTTCAAAATTACATCCTCCGAAAAAAAGTCGTCGAAACATATCGACATGGGATCTAGTTTTGAAGATCTCATCGCAACTAGTGCAACGGTGAAAACGGTATCTAATTTAGATAAACGGTTTAAGATAGAAAACATTTCAAAGTTTCATAATCCGTAATTAAATGCGCAAGTGGAGACTAGCACGTCATGTGACCTCGTGTTTGACCAAAACCAGGTGGCATCGTCCAGTTACGCGAGCTGTCGGATCGTGATCACGCGGACGCGAAGGAGTGAGCTCGCCGTTGTCCCGGAAGTGGTCAGCCATCAAGTAGAATCTGCGCTTCTTAATTCTTTTATCTAGATCGCCCAGGATGTTCCTACTCCAGTCGTGCAGCTCAGCAGAGACCTTTCCCAATATATCGCGGACTGCCATAGCCCCTTTTGCTTGCGCTAGATCCCATGCATTTTCCACTCGAGAGTCATAATCATCCTCCAATAACCATCTCGCCTCAAAACGTCTACATGGATCGGTAGTAGCCCTTCTCATACGTGGTCTCCCTCCGTCCACCATGAGAATAACTGGCTGGTGATCTGAGTGTCCAGGATTACCATTTACTACTTTGTACCCCGGGAAACGAGTACGCCACGAATCATTTGCTACAGCACGGTCAAGACGCTCTCGGATGTAACCATCAACATGGAAATTATTATTCCTCCAAATAAAAATATCCCCTTCAAAGCCTAGATCATGGAGCTCACAAAAAGATAATGCATCATGAAAATTTTGCATACAACTCTCACTTCTCGGAACACCCCCTTGTTTCTCATGACTAAAAAGGATTTCATTAACATCACCAATAACAAACCATGGTAGTTTTTCTTGCAAGTGTAAAGTTTTCATCAAACGCCAAGTTTCTACTTTCTTGTCCGAGATGGATTCGCCGTAGATACCCGTCAGTCTCCACTTGAAACCATCATCCTCCGTAACATCTGCATCAATATGCATTCTCCCCATCCAACGACCATCTGACATTTATTCCATGGCCACAAAAGCGCCAAACCCCCACTCCTACGAACACACGGCTTCACAGCCATATTCGGTAGCCCTAACATTATTCTAAACTTCTCCCACTACAACAGGACAGACCTTTGGTAACACGTGCTTGTGTTACGACTGGTCCAAAATAGTGTTACTACGGCATGCGGTAACAGATTTTGAAATGTGTTCCGTTAGGCCGTGTTACTAAGAGGTGTCCACGATCACACATAATAATTGTTACCATATGTTAAAAACTGTGTTACAATTACGTTATAGTACCTCGCCTAACTGGGTTTCTGATTTTCCTGACACTGTGGTGCTCCCCCTAGCCAATACTGCCTCTGATCATGTTCCCTGTGTGGTAAATATTTGCACTACCATTCCTAAGGCCAGCATCTTTCGTTTTGAAAATTTTTGGGTGGAGCAAGCTGGTTTTTTGGAATGTGTGTCTGCAGCCTGGAGAGGGAGTCCCTAAAGAGGTCAAGTGCAGGAGTGTTAGCTGATAAGTTCAAAGCTTTGAGATATTCTCTCAAAAAATGGCATAAGAGCTTGTCCAAGTTAAAGGCACAGATTGAGAATTGCAATAAGGTGGTGGCATTTATGGACTACTTGGAGGAGCAGAGGCCTCTGTTTTTGCCTGAGTTTAACTTCAGGAAAATTGTCAAGTTGCATTTGGAGGATCTGCTTCTTATTGAGTGTAATTATTGGAGGAAAAGGTGCACTGTTAGATGGATTAAGCTTGGTGAGGATAATACCAAGTTCTTCCATGCTATGGCCACCACAAGATTTAGGAGGAATTCCATTGCAATGCTGAGAGGTGATGATGGATTGATGGTGTCTGAGCATGATGAGATGGCTGGCCTTCTGTGGGCTGCATATAAGAATAGAATGGGGCTTTCTGAGGGTATTGATATGCAGTTTCAGCTGAATGATTTATTTGAAGTGGTCCCTAGTTTGGACAGTATTACTGTGCCTTTTTCCAAGGAGGAAATAGATTTGGTGGTGAAGCAGATGCCACCAGATAAGTCTCCTGGCCCAGATGGTTTTAATGGCTTGTTTCTCAAGAAATGTTGGCCAATAATTAAGGAAGACTTCTATAGGCTTGCTGATGATTTTCATTCTGGAGGGTTGCAGTTACAGAATATTAATGGGTCTTTTATTACACTGGTCCCCAAGTGTCAGTCTCCAGTTGATGTGAATGATTTCAGGCCTATATCCTTGACAAATGTTTGCCTCAAGTTTCTCACAAAGTTGGTGGCTAATAGGCTGCAAGACCATATTTTGAGATGCATTCACAAGAACCAATATGGCTTTCTTAAGTCCAGATCTATCCAGGACTGTGTGGCTTGGGCTTTTGAGTATTTACATTTGTGTCATGTGTCAAAAAGGCCGGTGATTGTACTTAAGTTGGATTTTGCTAAGGCCTTTGACACAATTGAGCATGAGGCTATTCTGCAAGTGATGAGGGCTATGGGTTTTAATGAGTTAATGCTCAGATGGGTTAAAGAGATTCTTTCTTCTGGAACTTCCTCTATTCTTCTGAATGGAGTTCCTGGAAAGCAATTTGTGTGTAAAAGAGGAGTCAGGCAGGGTGATCCTCTATCGCCTTTGCTGTATGTGCTTGGGTCTGAGTTGCTGCAAGTAGTGGTGAACAAGTTAATGCAGGATGGGGAAATTTATTTGCCAATTCAAACAAATGATCCGGATTTCCCAATTTTGCAATATGCAGATGATACTTTGTTGGTTCTTCCTGCTGAGCTAGGGCAGGTCTTGGCTGTAAAAAGTTTGTTGCAAAAATTTTCGGTCTCCACTGGATTGAAGATTAATTATCATAAATCCACAATGGTGCCCATTAATGTGGACTCTGCCCAAATGGAGATTTTGGCCAATGGTTTTGGGTGTAAAGTGGAATCACCACCTTTCACATATTTAGGATTGCCAATGGGAACAACCAGGCCTAAAATTATTGATTTAATGCCTATTGTTACTAAGTTGGAAAGGAGGCTTTGTATCACTTCTTGTTTTCTGTCTCAAGGGGCCAGGCTTCAGTTGATATCATCAGCCCTATCTTCTATGCCAGTGTATTTCATGTGCTCTCTTCAGTTGCCTGCAGGGATTATTGCTCAACTGGATAGAATTTTGAGACAATGTTTATGGAGGGGTAATTCTGACACTCCTAAGCAAGCTTTAGCTGCCTGGGATATGTTATGCAAGCCCAAAATGAGTGGTGGAGTGGGCATTGTTAACTTCAAGAGACAGAATGAGGCTTTGCTGTTGAAGCATCTGGATAAGTTTTATAATAACTCTGAGGTGCCATGGGTACAGTGATTGGTCATTATCAGAATATGGTGCCCCATGCTGAAAAACTGTGTGGTTCCTTCTGGTGGAGGGATATAATGAAATTGGTTAACGATTACAGAGCTGTTTCAGTGGTACAACCTGGTAGAGGGAATTCTTTCTTATTCTGGTCTGATAAATGGTTGTTCAATGGTTCATGTCAGCCCATTGCAGACAGGTATCCTAGATTATTTTCTTATGTGTTGGACCCCTTAAAATCGGCAGCTGAAGTATATGAGGCAGAGGATCTCTCCTCCTTGTTTTACTTGCCTTTGTCTGCACAAGCATATCAGGAATTGGTGGACCTATCAACAGCTATGCAGGCTTCTCCATTGTCTATGGATCGAGATGCTTGGGTTTATGTTTGGGGCCCTGTATATACTTCGGCCAGATATTACAAGCATTTGCATGCTAAGGTTTCTGGGCTGGGTATTTCTAAGTGGATTTGGAAGTCGAGTTGTATTATGAGGACCAAGTTTTTTGCCTGGCTTCTGCTCAATGACAGACTTAATACAAAGGACCTTCTGAAAAGAAGGAACTGGCAAGTGACAGATGACTATCACTGTGTGCTTTGTCCCAATAGTAGTTATGAAGACAGGATGCATTTGTTCTTTGTGTGTAACTTCAGTTACAGAATTTGGACATATTTGCAGATAGATTGGTCCTTGGGACAGGATATTCAGTCAGCTGCTGTTCAGGCTAGGAAGGTTTTCAAGCAGCCATTTTTTATGGAGGTGGTTATTTTAGCTTGTTGGAACATCTGGAAGCAAAGAAATGGTAAGATTTTTGAAGATGAAAGGCCCAGCTTTGCTGCCTGGAAGAGGGGTTTTGTTCATGATATTTCTATGCTTGAGCATAGAATTAAGCCTAAGCATAAACAAGCTTTGATAGCCTAGATAGGCAGCTTATTGTAAACTATGTATAAAGGTAGTAGGAGGTAGGTGTTTGTATATACCCCTGTACATATTACTTTTTTGTCCACATGAAATAAAATACTGTGGGGCTTTTGCCTCACAGTCCTTATACCTCAAAAAAAAAATTACGTTATAGTACCACGCATATTATGTGTTACCGAATGCACCGGTAACACTATTTTTTAACTATAGTAACATGAATAGTAACATATTCTCACAGATGCGAAACATTGGTAGTAACATTTTTTTGGCAACTATAGTATCACAATTGGTAACCCATTTTTTAGCTTCAGAACACAACAAGTAACATAATATCGAAATATTGTAACACAATATTCATTTTTGTGAACCACAATGGTAACACATTTATGTAACTATAATAACACCATGAGTAACACTATGTCCCGACATAATTAATACATTTTAATTGTTAAATACAAATTAGATACCCATTTATGAAATATATCTTCATTTAATAAAAATAATTATGCATGTTCGACGCATTAATTTATTATGATGGTTAGCACCACGAAATTACAAAGAAAGGCCGCATGACACATTCCCAAATTATTATGATGCATATGCATTGCAATAAATGAATAGCAATATTACTGGTGCAACACCATTACATTCATATCGATTTGAGTACAGAAAAACATCTTTCTGGAGAATATTACACCATAGCATATGTAAGTTCAACCAAAGAAGACCTTCTAAATAATATTACATTCTTCAATCTATCCATGTAAAAGTATAATTATTGGCAAGTGAAATCTTTGGAATTATTTGATTCTTCATCGGGACGTAGAATTCAGCTGCAACTCAACCATCCTTTTTTCGAATCTGCAAAAAGAAATTTGGAGATATAGTTACAATTAAATATACACATATACGATTCTAGCAATTGAAGAAAAAACTTTTAACTTACGAAAGCTGAAGGCCAAGCAATTAAGAATCTTGAAGCAATAGCATCACCAACTGTCTTGCAATCACTTACTTCCCTTAATAACTCCTCATTCTCCAGAAGTGTTTCATCTATGCGCACAAGTGCAAATTCAGCACCTAACTCAATCCCACCAGCCTTAGTTGTAGGATCAGTCTTAAGGATAGTAGCATATGCAACATTCCGCTTGTTTGGATATGTTGAAGTCTTGAGAACTACTTCAGAACCAACCTATATTAGGATCAATATTAGTATTCAACGGCAATGATCCTATAATTTGCATGGATAATATGCCAATTATTAAACGAAGACTGACAGGTTCAATATGGCAAAATAATTAAAATTGCGTTGAGATGAATAAATAACTAAAGACTTAAAAAAGACATATTGGTAGGACATGATGTTCTGAAAATAACAATACAGTTGATAAGGACTATTTTCTAGATATGGAAATATGATAAAAAAAAGGTCCATAAAAATAACCCTAAAGACCCAGGTCAGCTGAATGGTCACCGGACCTGCTGGAGCCAATGTGCACATGCATGTAAATTGGAAAGTCCCAGTTGCAAACGAGATTTTTTTTTATGTTGCTCCAACGGTCAAGGGGAACTCAACACAGACCTGTTAGCTCAAGATTGCATGCACGTACAGGTAAGGAGGGTTCATGGCTACGTGTCATTGTAATACCAAGTCTACCAACATGTAGTGAAAACAGGGCATAAAAATTGTATAAATTGTATATAACGAGATTGCATAGAAATTGGAACAAAAATCATTTTGCATAAATAGTCAGCAAGAGGGACGCACTGCTTGGGCCACTAAGATCGTGCAGCAAATACTACCGGAATGGGATACTAGTTGGACTGAAGTTAGAGGTGTTGCTTATTGCTCAAACTACAACACTCTTAATTGTTAACACATGATCTGCCTAGTACGACCTATAGCTTGTAAGCAGCACATTAGCATCTAGATACACTCATGCTCCTTGGTGGATCTTTACCTTAAGTGAAGAAGTACGCCTTCTTTTTGAGGAAACCGGGTGTGGGCGTTGGTTTCTAGTCCCTTCCTTCTCTAGTCTTGAAGAAAGTTCACCCTTCCGATCTCTCTTTTTCCTCACCTACAAAGATACAATAATAGTACATGGAATGATATTCATATCGACGAGGTACAAACAACTGCAACTTAAAAACTCGAAAATGCACAAATATTACCTCTGGCATAGAATCAATAACAAGGTCTGGTGGAGACGACGAATTGTGTTGAATCAGTAGCTGATTGACATTATCATGCTCGCCATTCTGGTTTCGTGACACAACAATAATGAGCAAGTAATTGTTGTATATTCTATATTTGTGATACGAGTAAGAGTGCAGTAATAACCTTTTCGCGTGAAAGCAGTAAATTATTATCCTCAATCATGTCATGTTGCATAGACGAGCATACTTCAACAGGTTCATTGCATTGAACTCTCTGGGAAATGAAATATTAATAAAGGTTTCAAGTGACTAGCAATGACATCAACATGTATTGACATTACCTTTGTTTTACCATGGAGTATTGGTAAACGAGAAATATCATTATCGTTTGACCGGAGATTTTCCTACAGAACTAACAAGTATGAGTAAATTGATAGAAATGAATACAAAAGGAAGAGAAAAGGAATTCCTTCACCTCTTCTTCTATTCCAATATTTCCATAGCCTTCTTTTTCTTTGTTATTCCTTTCTTCAATAATCTGATCTTGCCTTCTTATATGTTCCTTCAGCTTTGCTATTTCCTCCCAAACATCACCTTCACCTTCATATGGTGATCCATCAGTTGTGGTCATATTGATGTTCTTGAGATACCGTGGTTTATGACTGTATACTTGCTTAGGAGTTGGAAGCAAACCCATGCCATGCACTTGTCCCATCTTTTCATCACCTAACACTTGCTGCAACGCATCACCTTCCCATGCCACTCTTCCATTGACATTTTGTGCCAACTCTGGTTTTTCAGCTATTAGACCTTCCAATCGAGCCTATATGAAACGAATCATGCATATTGTACTAGTTAAATTGAATTGTAAGTCAATCCCCAAAAAAAATAGATGTATATTAACTGCCTACCAGGCGCTCATTTTTATCTTTATTTGTAGCATTATCCTTCTTCTTGTGAGTTGCTAAGTAAACCTTTGCTCGGTGTGGTCGTTTCTTTTCCGGATCAGCTTGTCTCTACAAAACAAAAAGAACACTGATATGAAAAAAAACCAGAGAAAACCTCTTCCATAAATGAGAATTACTCACAATGTCTTCACCCCAACGAGCATAACTCTTTGCCACAGCATTATGTGAATTCTTCACAAGGGAACGACTAATTACATTCTGCTCACTTTGGGCCTATTATGACGCAATCATATCAGAAGTGCAACTTTTAAGATCAGCCAAAGATAGATGTCAAATACATGAAAGTACGATATCTCATTCATTACCATTCCTTTTTTCGACTTCCAAAATTTCACAAGTCCATGCCATTGATCTTTGTCCACATCTTCTGGACAGAGCTTATACAGAGCCTTCCTCTTGATGTTTGGATTCTTCTTAATGGATGGTGTGAATATAGCTTTTTTCAAAGTACACTTAAATTTCCTCCAGTCTCTTCCAGTTGATTTGAGTATCCATTTTTCACATGATGTAGGATACACAAACTTTGTCTGAAAGTACAAAATAAAGAATAAATGTAAATAAACATGTAGACCACATTATATTTAAAGTAGAGACATTACAGATGAATAGAAGGGTAGCTAATAGCATCTTTTGTTTTCTTGTTATTTGTGAAGTACCTTTACGCACTGTAATATTGTTTCATCGCCGCGATTCTTCTTGACAGCACGCCATTCATTTTTGTTTAGTGGACAAAATCCTCCGTTTCTAGCTATCGTGCCCAGAAACTTTTCCAATATTGCACCTTCTTCTCCTATAGGCTGGCTTTCTTCATTGCACTTTACAACAATTCTTTGTCCCATTGGCATGTTCCAAACAACTGGCAAACTTGTCCTCTTGCGCTTGTTTACTTCCATGTCTACTACAAGATTCATTTAGAAAGATACTAATTAAATTACACCCACATTATTTTGATAGTTAGCATATACACTAAGTTAATTTTGATAAGTACAAGATTTTAAAAGGTCACTACCTTGATTGTGAAATTGATCCTCTTCATCTTCCAATGCTTGTGATTCATCACCTGGTGCGATATCGTTGTTGCGGTCTCCATCTTCATCATAACGTTGATCATCAACCTGAGTCACATTTAACCTTTTTGATCTACGCAATTGTCCTGCACAATAACCAATAGATATTTTATTCCAACAATAGGAAGAGTAGATACAAATATGTAATCAGAATTTCCAAAGTATAGTTCAAGTTAAGGAGGGAGGTACCTTGCTGTCTTCTAATAATAGGTTGTTCAGCCCCTTCATTTCGATTGTTAGGCGAAGCAATATCATTGCTAGCGTTCTCCTTAGACACATACAGATGGACAGTTTTCTCGATCTCCAGGTCGGACAACATTTTTATCACAATACTTTGATCATCAGTGTGAACTAAGTAAGAATTGCCTTGTCGGTCTTTTTTCGCATAATACAGAAAGTCAATTGCATGGAAGCCGACTTCCTTTGTCGTCAAGATTAAATCATAATACGAGACATCACGCCTCATCATTGATCTTTGTAGAATTTTAGCCTCTTCATTTCCATCTTCATAATGCAGGTATATGGTCAACATGTCCATCGCCATCCTAGATATAAATAAAAATATCAATCAAACCATTACAAGTTGACAGAAAAAATATTAGACAGTACACAGTACTACTGAATATTTATATAAGGTACAACCACGCCCCTATAATTTACACTTGTACAGTGTATTTCTGCAACATACAAACAGCCAAAAGACAAAATAAAACCTTATGTTCAGGACCTTGAAATGCAAAGATGTAACTACAGAAATAGATTTATCAGGTTATGTCAAGCAGAACAGGTTGTGGGCGTGCCCTGTATAGTTGAGCTGCAGAACCGAACAATCCTACCCAAAGAAACTTGTGAATGCATGCTATTCCGATGTATAGATTGCAGAATTAAGGCAACATCATATAAAGCAGTCATGGCTTCCTGCAGGACTGAAGAGGGGTTCCTCATCGTGGATCGAGATCACAACCAGGAGGGGGGCCAGGAGAGTGGCAGGGCCTTGCGATGGAGGAAGTAGAGCGAAGCTTCAGGCGCAACGAGGGGCCGAATGGATGTCCCGGTAAGATGGGAGGAGCGCGCGGTGGTGGGCGGGGGGGGCGCGATGGTGATGGTGGGGTGGGGGGGCGCGATGGTGATGGGGGGACGGCGCGGCGCTGGGAGGGTGTCCCGGTAGAGGTTTGCAGAGGGGACGGTGGGGGCGGCGCAGTGGTGATCGGTGGGGGGCGACGCGGTGGGAGGCCAGTTAGTTGCGTGCAGATGAGTATTTTCGGGGGGAGATTGACGAAAGTAATTGCAGGAGCTAGATATATAGGAGCTGTAAATGGAGGGAAAATTGTATATTAGTGGGAATGATTAAAATTTTCCCTCCACTAGATTAAAATTTTCCCTCCACTAGTTTTTCCTCTCAGACGAAAATAACCGGATCAATGGAGGGAAATGCTGTACTCCCTCCACTATTTTTTAGGAGTATTAATTTTTAAGGAAAAGCTTGAGATTTATCGGTCAAACTAGCAAATAGCCACCCCTAAAATTTAAAGAAAATACATCAAAATCCCTTAGGTGACCGTATATTTCATCTCAGACGAGTTGATGGCGTAGGGAAATTCATCTAGGCCATAATCATATTGGACAATAGGTTCACAAGAAGAAGCCCCTCGAAGTTTTCTCTGTCGAAAGATCCACATATTCATGATCGGTGGTGGAGGACCAAATCGCATTTTCAATCTTATTTGACTATTAAATACCAAGTGTCATATGTTGAACACTCCTACTTAGCATAGTGAAAGGTAATTTACTGAATTGATTATCCCGCTCATGCTCTATGTATATTTACATGAACTTTCTCATAAAATGTTGTATGATGGGTGCGTCATTTACTTGGTTGAGAATATGAGGCAAAAGTTTAGGTGCGGCTAAAATAATTAGCTTTCAAATAGTTGTCAAGAGTCGTAGTAGTACATCTGTGTGTGGCCTCGTACATTGTACTTGTTTTGTGAAGCTATATGAGATGATGTTCTACCATTCTCCTCATCTAAATAAAGATATGTTTATTTCCTGGAGCTACTTTTTCCTAGAGATGCATGTATTCCTGCTATTGGATGATACTTGCCTTCTTGTATTTCTGTCCACTTTGTTGGGTTAAGAACATGTACTGAATTATACTAGAAAATCTCATGTTCTAATATAATGTGTAAGTTAACAATATATTACAAATACTGTCCATATATGTATTGAATTCAACTTGACCGTTCTGATTTGTAATGAACTGCTGCTCAAACGCTTCATTGAATCCTAATTTTCAGGAAATTTTGCGAGAGTCGAGATTAGAAGGATTGTTCTGAACCGACGGATGAAGCAATGTGTTCTATTCGTGAACTTTTATATGTCTGCAAAGTTTTTGCTCTTGGAACCAGAAGCTTGGAATGTTTCAGAAACTTTGTGCTAAGTAAAGCTTTCATGTATGACAGATTTTCGTTGAAATATAGACTATGCCTCAAATAAGTTTCGTGTCCTCTGCATATTCCTCATTGCCAACATCATAGCTTTTCTAGCTTTTCACCGTTGAACGTGTAGCCTTGGTTGTGCGATACATGTGATGGATATTTTGCAATATGTATTATATAACTTCTTTGGATGTGTATCAGACATGTTGTTACTCAATCCTGGTTGTGTGAAAACCATTATGGTGTCCAAGGGGAATGACATATTATTGTCATTTGACTTGTGTTCTCTCAGTTGGTTATAGCTAGCCCATTTTCAGCTTGGAATCTTCTGTGTACAAGAGACCGTGTGGTGCACTTGAACAACAGTTTGCTAATTTCTCAAGATAATAGTTTCGTCCATGTTATGAAAAAAAAACATATCAATTCAAGTGGGTAAGGTTGTATTTACAAGAGAAGTTGAGGTCAACTTAAGATGGAAAAGTTTATATTTACACTACCAGCTTGAGATCACCCTCATTAAAATTGCATGGCCTAAGAGAGCCGAAATACTCAGTGCTAGTAATAAATAAGACACAATCTACGATAGAAAGACAAGACTAACCAAATTTTAATTTTCTTCTAGAGTTCTCAACACCAGATCAAAATATGATATTTTTAATTTTGATATCTCTTTTTATCCGTAAGTATTACATCTCCCTCCTATCTAACTTTGTCTCTGACAGAAACAAAATATCGGGATCCTCCTTCTTCTGGAAATCCAGAAGACTACGAACTGCCGGCCTGTTCCTGAGTCCCCGACAGTTCCGAGCTGCTATCTTCATTGCTGCCCGCGAGGCTGACACGGCAGCCTCGCTTTTTCATTGGTAAAACCATCCTCATTAGCATTCTGCACAACAATCTGTTCTACATACCCCTTCTGTTTCTTTTCAACTTTATCTTGCTCTTCCTCTAAAGCATCAGCTCCCCTTTTGTTGTCCAGCAACATCGGAACCGTATTATTTTTACATCCCTCTAGGAGAGCCCGGTCACGGTTCCTTATGTACTTTCTCTTTAGTTTGCCCTCCCCTTCAGTCACCTTTGATCCCGAGCTTGTGTTACCACCAGCAAGCATTTGCGTCTTCCCCTGTGAACTCCCTTGGTCAATCTGGTCATCTGCCATATTTACAAGAACGGCTCATACGTCTTTATTGTGCGCATTTATCTACATGGCTGCCCCCCCAAGTCCAGTGATTTTTTTGCATAGACATCGCTATTGTTGGCATTTGTTGCTGCTAGTATTTTCAACGGACTATTCTGTAATACCCCGCAGTTATAGGTTCCGAAAGGGTAGAAATAGGAAGTTTGCATCTTTGCATTCATGCATGCTTGAAAAGTCCGAATAATTTTCGTGCTTTTATGCAAAAAGGACTACGAAGTCGAACTCTGACAAACGTCGATGATCTGGAAACATATCACTGACTAGTAGTCGAGACAATTCGATCTATCATTAGTCGCCTATTTTGAAACCCTAGTTTTAAAAAAGAGGTTGGGTTATCACCTCTATTGAAAGTTTATTAAGGTAACTTCAAATTTGAATACAAATGTATCAACACTTGTAAATCTTATCTCTATTCTTACTCTCAGATTCTTGAATTCATGTTTATATTCAACAAATACATTTTATCTTAATATTCTAAAAATTCATATTCTTGTAATTCCACATTTAATTCTCCACAAAATTTCAATCATCATCATTACATATCACAAACAACTCTTCTTACAAATTGCAATAATTTCCAACATCCAATATATTTTACAATTAAATTTTAATACACAATTTTGATATCAATAAATTACAATATGCAATTCTGATATAAAATAAATTACATTATACAAGAAACTTTACAAGTGGAATTATTCCACAATGTCATACAAATTAAATCCTATACACAATATAGTTCATTACAAGTGGAATTGTTCCACAAATCTGTTACAAATAAATGATATCAGGTCCTTTTACAAATTTTCTACTGAAAAGTAAAAATAAAGAAAAACCGATCAACTAAATCCTTTAGTTGATCTTCAGAAGCTCCAGACCTACAAAAGAATCAAATATAATTCACAAAGAAAAGATTTGTTAAGGTTAGAAATTTTAGCCTAGTACATGTAACGCCCCGACCCCGGAATTATACAGAGAGGCTATGTAGTTGGCACAACCATCAATGTATAAAACAAAGATCGAGACTTGTGGAACAGAACTGGCACAAAGCATGACTCTACGACACAAAACATATAGCAACTCATATAACGAGAAGAATACAAATATTACAAGCAAAAGGATCACAGATCCAACAATTCAACAAGCGGAAGCGGGTAGTGTTGTCTAACAACAAGAAGCAAATATATGGCCTAAGAGGCCTACAATAAACATCATCCCAGCCAGCTTGTTCCACGGTCCCAAGCTGCCACCTGGGAACCCCAGACTAGTAGTCGACGTCAACGAAGAAACCACCTAGTTGCTCGGTGTCGTCCTCCTATGAAATACAAATACATAGAGGCAGCAAAGAGAGACTGAGTACGATGTACTCGCAAGTTTAGTAGGGCGATATAGGCCCAATGACTGACGGAGGCTCTAAAGCTGTATATGTAGTTCTTTTGCATAAAGCTAAATTTCATAAACCAAAACTTAAAAGACACATGGCATTCGTCTACTCAGAATATTTTATAAAGGGGTAAGAGAGTAACATTTTCATCTTCGGTTCTCGGCGAACCTACTTGCAGCCATCACCACTCATCTCACACAAAGGCACTCCCTCGACTCCCCTCGAGGAAATGAACCTTTATCTCAAGTTGATTATGCAACCTTAGCTGCCATATCAATTAGGTTAAAAGTTATCTATGGTCTCGTATATCCGTTCCCAAGTCGTCCATAACCGCGGACACGCTTTTCGAAAAGATTAACCCTGCAGGGGTGTACTATTTGAAGTCGCCAGGTTTCCGCAGGAACCCCAGCTCCTTATCCATTGGTACCGTCCGGCTCACCTAGTTGGCCCTCTTCCGGGGAAGAACGGCGAGCGGGCGCGGTTAGACCTTTACATTGCATGAGACTATCCAAGAGTCATCTGTGGCCACAGGACAGGTTCAGTGCCTATTTCAGCACCCCGCCCCATCGCCACGCCCTAAACACCACCGTCCACATCATTCTTTTTCCACCCACATACTCACACGCAAATGGAAAACCGAACTAGAGGACCCTTGGATACGCCCGCACAACTTATTCGGTCAGAGGGGGTTCCATATGCCCCCACCTCCGGAAGCACGCTCAAACTTGGTTCTAGAGACAAGAACTCGCACCTAGGGGCCAGAGTGAGGCAAAACACCATCCCCGATGGCAACTCACCCAAGCCGTCTTAGCATTTTAATTAAGCATCACAATTATCCACCATGCCCGAGTCATTCCATCAACATCAATAATCATGGAATTCAACAACGGACAAACTAGTATTTTCACTAAACATTTCTAAGCATGGCTAAGCATCGCTAAGCTTATGAATATAACAATAATTCTATCTTTATCTCGGCCAACACTTCAACCCTAGGTTTCATAGGTAGGGACACATGTGATTGGCTCGGGGAAGAACATGCATTCATAGGATATTCTAATATTTACCAAAAGAGACATTGAACCGCATGCAATATTATGGTGGATAAAATAATTTGATAAAATCATAGGATGCTAGATGCCAAGAAGGTTAGGTTATCTCTTGCCTTGCTGCCCTGGCGTGAAGTACTGCTCGTCGGGGTGGTTAGAGAGACCCTCGACTCCGGAATCTATCGATACCCAAAAGAGAAATACAAAGGACACATAAATCACACGATCACAAGGTGCAATGCTCAATCACATGATGACATGTCAAATTGATGCAAGGATATCAACATTTAATGATCTAGCAAATTAAATGGAGCTCCAATAATTAGTGTAATTATTTGGACGCAACTCCATATTTATCTTAGTGACCACATTCTTTATAAATTGACAAATTATTAGAGAAGTGACTCCATTATGCATGAACATGACATGAATGGATAGGTTTCGTTCTTCCGATCATTTCGGTAATTTATTTGTAAATTTCGGAGCACTGATGAATAATTGACAAAATAATTAAATAATTGAAATTACTTCATTTAATCAAATTATGAATAACATCAAATAAAAGTTTGTGATCATGATGTGATAAGTGCATGGTTTGATAGCATTTGACATGTTGATCACTTTGATATTTAATTCATAATTTTTGGACAATTATTGAATAAGTTATGGATTTCTCAAATTAGGCATCATTTAACCTATTTTGGGAATTCTTAGTTAACCCAAAGAATATAGTTCCAAAAGAAGTTTACAACGATTCCAATTGGTAGATTTTGTTTTACTAAACATTTTGAAATTTGAATCGTCGAATTTGAGGCATTTTTCAATTAGTTATCGATTTTCAAAATGTTTTATTTTCTGAAAAAGGGAAAAATCCATTTCCCAGACGGGCCGGCCAGGCCGGATGCAGGCCGGCCATTATGACCGGGCCCCAGCCCGAGAGGCCCCGGCCACTGGGCCGGCCCATATGGCCGGGCAGGGACCCGAGAGGCCCCGGCCTCGTGGCCGGTCAGGCCGGGGGCCAGGCCGGGCGCGTTGTGGCGCGCGTCCGCGACACCGGAGGAGCAACGGCCGGCGACGACCACCGTTTGGCGGCGCGAAGAGCATCTACGGCAGGAAGAGGGAAGAGGGAGGGGGAGGCAGCGAGTGTTCGGTGCAGGGCGACGGAGGGCCGGAAGCAGCACGACATGGACGCGCTCGTCCATAGCCGAGGGTGACCGACGGGGAAGAGACGGCGGCGCACGATGGCGAAGCGCCCAGAGCAAGGGGAGGGATAGGAGGATGTCCGGGAGGACGCGGAGCTCACCACGGAGAGGATGACGTGGACGGCGGGGGTCGGGGAGGACGAACGGCGAGGCACGCATGCTCGGCGTGCGGCGACCGGAGCGGGGGAGACGGCGACGACGGCCCCGATTTGGGCTGCCCCGTGCCGATTCCCTCGGCATGGAGGAGAAGCACGGCGAGGAGGTGCTCCCGGACTGCTCGGCTTGATCTAGGGCGGCCGGAGGCAGTGGCGATTCGACGGCGAGGCAGCGACGCGCGAGCGGCCTCCACGAGCTAGGGTTCCGGAGAGAGGAACGAAGGGGAGGGAGCAGGTGAGCAGAGGGGCGAGTGAGAGGACGGGCAGGGCACGGGGTCCTCTTGTCCTCCAGGGAGCTGGTCGAGCGGGTGGGGGCAGGGCGGCATGGCCGGTCGGGCGGCATGGGCGCCGGCGGCACAGTGCCAGGGCGCACAGTGAGGTAGAGGGAAAGAGAAGGAGAGACTGACAGGGTGGCCCCCCTGTCAGATTCTTGAGCATTTTCCAATCCTTTTCTGATTTTTGCAAAACAGCAGGCTTGAGCTATTTAAAAGTGCCATTTAAACATTTTTAGAAATTCCTGAAAAAATTCACAGGGGTTATGAATTACCTTTAGGGTCTCCTCAAAAATTGGTGAGGCAAACAAAAATGTTTGGCACCACATTTGTTCTTGGAGTTTAAATAGGGCATTTTTGATAATTTCCAAAATAGATTTATTTGGAGCATTTAGGCATTTCAATAAATTATGAAAATATTTATGGAGGCTCATATTATTGTAATGAATCACCCCATATGTTTATTTTGAAATTTTGGGGAAGTTTACCTTGGTTCCAAAATTAGAAATTGAATTAAGCCAATTTAAGTCCTCATATTTATTTCTCATTTGACAAAACTTGGAAATTGAGGTTTGGGGATAAGAAGCAAATTAGGAACTTCCTAAACAATTTGGAAGTTCAAGAATAAAGTATTTGGCCAACTTGAGCTTTGCATTTGGTTTGGCCATTTTGGCAAATGCATTTAGTTTGGAAATTGTGAGGAAGGGTTTTGCTTCCTTTGTTTTCATTTCTAGGTGTTGCTTTATTTCCATATTAGCAATTTAAATAATTATGCCATGATGCAATGCAAGACAAAAGCGAAAATTTGGCCCATATTTTAGGGTACCAAATCTGGGCTGTTACAAATCTACCCCCCTTACAGGAATCTCGTCCCGAGATTCTAGAGTAGGAAAAGGGATGAGGGGAACATGGCAACTCTCCACTTCATCGATCTACCCGATCTCCCGATAATCTTCCTAGTTATAGTGATGGGCAAAACTTTGGGTTCATCTAGGAGGGATAGATATGGCATTGACCCCATAATTTAGATAGAGAGGTAAAACCTGATAACGAGATTTGTCACGAGATAGACAGAGTAGGAGGATTAACCGATAGATATTTAGCAACTCCGTAGTGGGGTTCTCCTTGAGGTACTAGACGTCACACTCCGGCTTCAGAATAGCCTTCAATCAAACCTCAAGCGAAAACGTACTTGAAGATAGAGGAAGGGCCTTAGGGGGAACTATTAGGATAAACTACCCGTGATACACATGGATAGTGGGGATTTAAGGGATTTCGTCAAACGACTTTGCGGTGAGGTGCTTGTACCACTACAACAAACTCATCTGAACTACAAAAAGATCTAGGTCACGCTCTTGGCAAACCACCAAGCATCATTTCTGCTTGAGATTCAGAGTTGGGTAGGTGTGCAGGATAACTCAGACTTGACAAGTCCGAGGAAGGGTTTGCAAAAGTTAGACGCAAGGTAGGGTAACTAGATTCTCAAGACAAGGCCATAGCGTCAAGCTCCAGAGCAAGAGCTAGATTGGGAAAGTCCATGGGGTCACGATTACCTAGAGGAAATTGTACCAGCATGAACTCCAAGCAATGAAGCACCACTGATCCCTGATTGGGAAACCCCGGTAGGATACTGAGATTTGGCAACTCCTTCTTATTTAGGAATGACTCGGTCCGGGCTTGGTGTGGACACATGGCTTAATCAGAGAGCGGGAGGTAACAGCCTACCAGCTCCATGATGCACGTATGCATAACCATCGTGTGATTTAACCCGAGGAGGCAAGCGAACTTCACTCGGATCCATAGGTACAAAAGTCACTGGTTGCGAGAGAAAACTTGCATGTCAAGGAAAAGATGTGGCACGAAACTAACTCTTTGACCGAAGGTGCACCTAGACGAATGGACTAGGCAACACAGACAACTCAGCCCGATGATATGATTACCAATCAGGCTAAGAGTGCCACCAAAGTCTTTGGAATTTCAAAGCAATTACATTTGCTAAGAATTTCCGATTACCACAATGATATTCATCCTCAGCACTCTCGAGCCCAAGAGCTCGGAGGTAGATGGATAAGGAAGGGTAGGAGCATCACTTCATCAAGTTCGTCATGAGACTAAGCACGACCTCTTGATATAAAAGAGTGTGACACTCCAAGGTGGAACGGAACAAAAGCTAGACAAGCTCTTACTCCGCGAGTTACAATACTTTGACCTAGTCCGAGACATGGACGAGGTACCGGAGTTTGTTTCTCCTGACATCCCAAAATGGAATGCCTTGACGAACCACAAGAATAGCATGCATCAGAACACCCCAATGCACGATACACTTGATTGTCCGCATGCAGATAGAGGACTGACAACAGATTTGGATTAAGGAACGGGCTAACAACAATTTAGGATATTGCAGAAGCCCGGGTTAGCACTCTTCCGACAACTAGTGCCGAAAGGGTTTCAGGAACGGGTGTTACCGGAGGGATCACAATTATTGATGGGAAACTCACTAAGAGCAATCCCGTCATGATTCAGATGATTCCATAACAGAGAGCCTAGGTAAGCTAGTGACGACGAAGAGCATTGTCGAGGAAACCAATTACGGCTGCAACCTCGAGATTTGAAGACCAACTTCAATTTTTGCCAACCTGATGTAGGGTTCGACCTTTAACACCAGGATTCAAAGGGAAAGGTCTTGGGTTAAAGATCAGCTTCATGCACTGGGACTCTCAATAGCATAATGCTCACAAGGGCGACAACCCTCATAATTCATTACACCAGAGCCCTAGCACAATCCGGGACCTTCGGTTCAAGATCTTAGACTAAAGCAAAGGAATATCTTGATGATCCGCAACACTTCCTTTCTTCGGCTTCAGAAATGGCAGACGAGCAAAGTTAGCCACTAACTAAAGATAGAACCCAACCCCGTGATCCTAAAGATTTGAACTTGCCAACGATCAGAAACACCGTTAAATCAAATAGAGGTAAGATGACACCGAGATCAGAGTGAATTGGATAAGGAGTAAAAAGAATCCTAGTAAGGTTTTCACAACTCATTTTTAGGTTAAAAATAATTTTTCACGAACTAGACTCGACATCGACCAATAGAAAGGGTTTCCTACAGGCAGTCCTGCTCTGATACCAACTTGTAACGCCCCGACCCCGGAATTATACAGAGAGGCTATGTAGTTGGCACAACCATCAATGTATAAAACAAAGATCGAGACTTGTGGAACAGAACTGGCACAAAGCATGACTCTACGACACAAAACATATAGCAACTCATATAACGAGAAGAATACAAATATTACAAGCAAAAGGATCACAGATCCAACAATTCAACATGCGGAAGCGGGTAGTGTTGTCTAACAACAAGAAGCAAATATATGGCCTAAGAGGCCTACAATAAACATCATCCCAGCCAGCTTGTTCCACGGTCCCAAGCTGCCACCTGGGAACCCCAGACTAGTAGTCGACGTCAACGAAGAAACCACCTAGTTGCTCGGTGTCGTCCTCCTCTGAAATACAAATACATAGAGGCAGCAAAGAGAGACTGAGTACGATGTACTCGCAAGTTTAGTAGGGCGATATAGGCCCAATGACTGACGGAGGCTCTAAAGCTGTATATGTAGTTTTTTTGCATAAAGCTAAATTTCATAAACCAAAACTTAAAAGACACATGGCATTCGTCTACTCAGAATATTTTATAAAGGGGTAAGAGAGTAACATTTTCATCTTCGGTTCTCGGCGAACCTACTTGCAGCCATCACCACTCATCTCACACAAAGGCACTCCCTCGACTCCCCTCGAGGAAATGAACCTTTATCTCAAGTTGATTATGCAACCTTTAGCTGCCATATCAATTAGGTTAAAAGTTATCTATGGTCTCGTATATCCGTTCCCAAGTCGTCCATAACCGCGGACACGGCTTTTCGAAAAGATTAACCCTGCAGGGGTGTACTATTTGAAGTCGCCAGGTTTCCGCAGGAACCCCAGCTCCTTATCCATTGGTACCGTCCGGCTCACCTAGTTGGCCCTCTTCCGGGGAAGACCGGCGAGCGGGCGCGGTTAGACCTTTACATTGCATGAGACTATCCAAGAGTCATCTGTGGCCACAGGACAGGTTCAGTGCCTATTTCAGCACCCCGCCCCATCGCCACGCCCTAAACACCACCGTCCACATCATTCTTTTTCCACCCGCATACTCACACGCAAATGGAAAACCGAACTAGAGGACCCTTGGATACGCCCGCACAACTTATTCGGTCAGAGGGGGTTCCATATGCCCCCACCTCCGGAAGCACGCTCAAACTTGGTTCTAGAGACAAGAACTCGCACCTAGGGGCCAGAGTGAGGCAAAACACCATCCCCGATGGCAACTCACCCAAGCCGTCTTAGCATTTTAATTAAGCATCACAATTATCCACCATGCCCGAGTCATTCCATCAACATCAATAATCATGGAATTCAACAACGGACAAACTAGTATTTTCACTAAACATTTCTAAGCATGGCTAAGCATCGCTAAGCTTATGAATATAACAATAATTCTATCTTTATCTCGGCCAACACTTCAACCCTAGGTTTCATAGGTAGGGACACATGTGATTGGCTCGGGGAAGAACATGCATTCATAGGATATTCTAATATTTACCAAAAGAGACATTGAACCGCATGCAATATTATGGTGGATAAAATAATTTGATAAAATCATAGGATGCTAGATGCCAAGAAGGTTAGGTTATCTCTTGCCTTGCTGCCCTGGCGTGAAGTACTGCTCGTCGGGGTGGTTAGAGAGACCCTCGACTCCGGAATCTATCGATACCCAAAAGAGAAATACAAAGGACACATAAATCACACGATCACAAGGTGCAATGCTCAATCACATGATGACATGTCAAATTGATGCAAGGATATCAACATTTAAATGATCTAGCAAATTAAATGGAGCTCCAAATAATTAGTGTAATTATTTGGACGCAACTCCATATTTATCTTAGTGACCACATTCTTTATAAATTGACAAATTATTAGAGAAGTGACTCAAATATGCATGAACATGACATGAATGGATAGGTTTCGTTCTTCCGATCATTTCGGTAATTTATTTGTAAATTTCGGAGCACCGATGAATAATTGACAAAATAATTAAATAATTGAAATTACTTCATTTAATCGAATTATGAATAACATCAAATAAAAGTTTGTGATCATGATGTGATAAGTGCATGGTTTGATAGCATTTGACATGTTGATCACTTTGATATTTAATTCATAATTTTTGGACAATTATTGAATAAGTTATGGATTTCTCAAATTAGGCATCATTTAACCTATTTTGGGAATTCTTAGTTAACCCAAAGAATATAGTTCCAAAAGAAGTTTACAACGATTCCAATTGGTAGATTTTGTTTTACTGAACATTTTGAAATTTGAATCGTCGAATTTGAGGCATTTTTCAATTAGTTATCGATTTTCAAAAATGTTTTATTTTCTGCAAAAGGGAAAATCCATTTCCCAGACGGGCCGGCCAGGCCGGCCATATTGGCCGGGCCACAACCCGAGAGGCCCCGGCCACTGGGCCGGCCCATATGGCCGGGCAGGGACCCGAGAGGCCCCGGCCTCGTGGCCGGTCAGGCCGGGGGCCAGGCCGGGCGCGTTGTGGCGCGCGTCCGCGACACCGGAGGAGCAACGGCCGGCGACGACCACCGTTTGGCGGCGCGAAGAGCATCTACGGCAGGAAGAGGGAAGAGGGAGGGGGAGGCAGCGAGTGTTCGGTGCGGGGCGACGGAGGGCCGGAAGCAGCACGACATGGACGCGCTCGTCCATGGCCGAGGGTGACCGACGGGGAAGAGACGGCGGCGCACGATGGCGAAGCGCCCAGAGCAAGGGGAGGGATAGGAGGATGTCCGGGAGGACGCGGAGCTCACCACGGAGAGGATGACGTGGACGGCGGGGGTCGGGGGGAGACGGCGACGACGGCCCCGATTTGGGCTGCCCCGTGCCGATTCCCTCGGCATGGAGGAGAAGCACGGCGAGGAGGTGCTCCCGGACTGCTCGGCTTGATCTAGGGCGGCCGGAGGCAGTGGCGATTCGACGGCGAGGCAGCGACGCGCGAGCGGCCTCCACGAGCTAGGGTTCCGGAGAGAGGAACAAAGGGGAGGGAGCAGGTGAGCAAAGGGGCGAGTGAGAGGACGGGCAGGGCACGGGGTCCTCTTGTCCTCCAGGGAGCTGGTCGAGCGGGTGGGGGCAGGGCGGCATGGCCGGTCGGGCGGCATGGGCGCCAGCGGCACAGTGCCAGGGCGCACAGTGAGGTAGAGGGAAGAGAAGGAGAGACTGACAGGGTGGCCCCCCTGTCAGATTCTTGAGCATTTTCCTATCCTTTTATGATTTTTGCAAAACAGCAGGCTTGAGCTATTTAAAAGTGCCATTTAAACATTTTTAGAAATTCCTGAAAAAATTCACAGGGGTTATGAATGACCTTTAGGGGCTCCTCAAAAATTGGTGAGGCAAACAAAAATGTTTGGCACCACATTTGTTCTTGGAGTTTAAATAGGGCATTTTTATAATTTCCAAAATAGATTTATTTGGAGCATTTAGGCATTTCAATAAATTATGAAAATATTTATGGAGGCTCGTATTATTGTAATGAATCACCCCATATGTTTATTTTGAAATTTTGGGGAAGTTTACCTTGGTTCCAAAGTTAGAAATTGAATTAAGCCAATTTAAGTCCTCATATTTATTTCTCATTTGACAAAACTTGGAAATTGAGGATTGGGGATAAGAAGCAAATTAGGAACTTCCTAAACAATTTGGAAGTTCAAGAATAAAGTATTTGGCCAACTTGAGCTTTGCATTTGGTTTGGCCATTTTGGCAAATGCATTTAGTTTGGAAATTGTGAGGAAGGGTTTTGCTTCCTTTGTTTTCATTTCTAGGTGTTGCTTTATTTCCATATTAGCAATTTAAATAATTATGCCATGATGCAATGCAAGACAAAAAGCGAAAATTTGGCCCATATTTTAGGGTACCAAATCTGGGCTGTTACAGTACATTGGTACTGGCTATTGATATAATACTTGGCAGAGTGTCAAATTCCATGAATTGGAATTGACATTGGAGTTCACAGACAAAAATCAAATCAAATATCCAACAAGAGGCAACTTGATCATGCTCAGCATGCATTAAGCATGTAAAAGGGGCAAAGGCAGAACCAGCTTTACAACTTAGGCAACCTGAGGGACTAGCTGGTTATCACATGAATACATGATCATCTCCAAAAGTTGTCCAAAGGCAACAAGGAAACAGAACAAATTATCTCTGCCAAATATACAATTTAAATCCACCTTCTTAATTGTGGTGTCACATTTACCATTAATTTGATAAATGGACCCTATATTCCTTAAAGCCACAGGTAAAAACAGTCACAACCCAGTTACAATTCTAGCCCATCAGAGAAGCCACCCAAATCCATCAAGTATATATCAATTCCTTGGCAGCAGAGGGATGCCAATCAGTTCATAACCATAGTACATAGCAGTAGTCGACAAGAGCTTGATAAGATCAAGTGAGGTGGAGGGATAACTCCCTGCGCAAGGATCCTAGCTGAGAGTAATCCCCAAGTGGATTTGAAACCATTCCACAACTCAAATGGATGGACTTGAACCATTTCATAACCAGATTGAACAACAACAGCCGGCAGAGCAAGGATAGGATCAAGGAGGAGGAAAGAGTTAGCCATAATGGAGTAAACAATACCTTGGCACAGAAATTCAACCACCAGAGGATAAGAACCTCCATAGTTTAACAGAAGAGTAGCAACTCGAGGTGGAGGAGGGCCACTGCAAGCAGCTTACACATCACATGCAATTATCCTGGTGTCACCACCAGAATCATCTAAAAACCCTATAAATAGGGCAGCCAGCCGAATCCACAAGGCATCACACAGCCAAGCACATCACACACATATCTGAAAATGTTCATCATCAAGAACATTAGCCACATCAAATCTTGCAGCTAGAACTATACACCTTAGGAAAATTGAAGCAGCTAGGAGGAGCAGGCTATCCACAAGACGCAGGTTGTCAGTATAGCCAGAAGACCAAGCTACTCAATAGCAGCAGGTTGATCCTTTGAGTGTTAGGCAGAGAAGGAGAGAATTAGCTAACTCTGATAATGACAGAGCCAAGCTAAGCTTGTTTGCATGCATGGAAGGGGAAGAGAGGAAGTGAGGAGTATGTGTTCTTATCAGAACCATGTTTAACATGGACTATGCTAAGGATAGATGAGAGAGAAGTGCAGCACCTGTTCTTTATAAAATACACAAGCCAGTAGCCTAGCATATCTGTCACTAGAAGAAGCATAGGAAAGCATAAGAAAAGAATTTTCCAAAAGCTAATTATTCTAGCCAGCTTCTGTGTAACTCCAGTGGAGGCATCACAGCAGGCATAACTAATTTTCTTTAGCCACAGAAATAATTCCACACCATTTCACAGCACAGAGCACAAGCCACAACATCAAATTAAGCCAAAGCCCAATTCTTTCTTCTTCAATCATTTTTGCCAGAGCAAATCATCGAAATTAATTCCAATCTTCACCCCTCACACCTCAGATAAATATACAAGCATCATGGCATCACATATTCTTAACCAGCAGAGCAAAGTAGGGCACCAGTACAATTTTGCTAAGTACCAGTGAAGAAATCTTGAGCAGCATAGAAGCTAAGCTAGACCAGAAAGGAGTCTAGAAGGAGGAGATAGCAGAGAGGAGGAGGAAGAGGAACCTTACCGTGCGCCCATGGCCGTAACGGCATGACGACGGGGCAGTGCCCGTGTGGTCATGACGGAGGACCAAGGGAGGAAGCCGCACCACAGCAACACCACCCCAGCACCACCGTAGCATGGAGGCGAGCTCCACACCGGCGGCGGAGCAGAGCAGGAGTCGGGAGCATGATTAATCGCGCTGCAACCGAGACCTTAATCGGGGAACGGTCCAGCATGCACGCGTCGGTGGAGAAGAAGGAGAGCAGCTCGGCAGAACCAGAGAGCGGAGCCGAACACCTATTCATGGCGAGGCAGCTCAGAGGAGGAGAAGCACGGCGGAGCGGCGCCATCACCGAAACCCTAACCCTAGGGATGGGTTGCGCACGAACACACCAGAAGAGGAAAAGCAGATCGACGGGGAGGAGAAGAGAGAGCGTCGAAAGGGCTTTCTTTTGCGCCCTAGCACGACGGCGGAGATGGCCGGAGCACGCCGGAATCGGTCGGCGACGGCGGAGGCGAAAAGGGGATCGCGTCGACCACGGGAGCGAGAGAGGGAGAGAGAGAGAAGAGGGGGAGGAGAGAGTGGGCCGGACTGGTTTGGTCCCACCGAACCGGTACGGGTTGACCTGGTTCAACCCAGTAACCAGGGACTTAGATGTAATTTCTAAAAATTGCTGAATTCAAATCAAATCTAAATTTTAACACAAATTTTAAAGCCAAAATAAGAGTCCTAAAAATCATATAAAAATATGTTTTTAACTCAAAATTTTGCAAGGAATTCAAAAATGAATTTTATTTGATTTATTGAAAAATATTGCTTGAGTGAAAAATTCAAAGATCCTTAAGTGGAAATGATTTGAATTCTTTTCCAAAATATTCAAAGATCCTTAAGTGGACATGATTTGAATTGTTTTTAATATTCAAGGATCCTTCAGTGGAAATGAATTGAATTATCTTCCTAAAAATAAAATAAATTACCATTTTGTAAATGACTGTCCCGTAACTCATCCTAGGTAAAACACACAAAAAAAAATCATCTTAAAATATGAAGGGGGGAAATTCTCCAAAACCTCCAAAAATCATTTCATCTATGCATAATAGCATAAATTGGATTTTCAAACATTGTCTTATAAAGACAATGATGTTGATTTTCAGAACACGAGGTTCACGAATCGCCGGAAGCTTTAGACTGCACTACTTGTCAGTCTCAAGGCAAGTTCATTCTTGCATACCGTTTGATGTATTTTTATCAAAGTACTTGCAAAGTTACCTATACGTTCCTTTCATTTGCATCAAAAAGAAAAAGTATTTTTCGAATGATGTGGTATATACTATTGGTTGGCGGTGGAACAATGGTAAGATGAATAGGTATGGTGTTCCATCGTATGGGAAGGTATATATCCTTAGGAACTAATAACCCCTGTTCCAGTGATCCTTTCGCCGTAGTAAAAGCATCAACCAACGGACTTTGTATGGGCGGGGTCAGTCACAGGCTTCTTTTCTCATCCTCATATCCTCGGCAGGCCTACACCGGGTTGGGTCGTTGCGGCGGCCAACAGCGTGGAAGCGCGTGCTCTTCCTGCCCGACGGGGTAATTGGTGGGGAAGCTTGGGAGGGGTGTTGGGTATGCGTGGAACATGATTCCCCTACCGCATCACAAATGGGCGGATGTGTGTTGATTTGGGAGAAGCTCCACATGACTGGATGTCCTGAGCCTTGGCTATAACACTCATGGAGTGTAAAGAGAGCAGATATAGGGCCAGGCAACTGTTGGGTAAAGTGATGCAACTCTGCAGAGTCAAACAACAAATTTGTGATTTCACAACCGTGTTCTCGGAATGGAACTACGAGATCGAGGCCGGAATGGAGTCCCATTTGGATTCACAAGACCGGTGGAGGCTGTGGACATAGTTTTCAAAATAAAATCAATCTTTTGAAGAAATGTTTACAAAAACTTGCATCTATGCCAAAGACCCGAGGTTTTGGCAGTAGCTAGTGCATGATACACCTTATCTATATATATTCAGAACTTGCTGAGTAACGCTGTTGCTCACCCTTTCCTTTTTGACCCCATGCTTAGACTTTGAGGAGGAAATCAAGGAGAGTTATGGAGCTTACCATGAGGACGAAGTGTACTACGAGGAACCTGATCTATCCGGAGGGGTGGAAGGCGTCGACTACCTGATTGCTTATGGAGGCGATGATGATGAGCCCGAGACTTAGTCTCCTATCTTAGGGGCAGGGCCGAGCAATTCTAGACTAGTACTACTTAGGTTGTTGAGCCCGATGGTTCTTAGTTTACTTCTTTCTATCGTTAATGAGTTGACCTCAGTCAACCGTACTGTAGTTGAAATTCCTCCCATGTCGGAGGAAGACGTTGAAGCTTTTGTACACTTCTGGCTTGTAATCTTTAGCAGTGTGTAATAAAGTGGACCCGCAATGTTTCTGTTGTACTACTCTGAGGGATGTAATATTTACGGATGAGTCCTTCCGTGGATGTTATGTCAACGACTTGTACACTACAATATGCAGTGGTGTGCGGGGTCACCGCATATTCCCAGCAGTATCTACCTTTTCATTACCATTCGGCCCTTTACTAGATTCATCTTCACTCTTCCTCCACGATTTACTATCACTCCCAGATTTACTGCCCTTGCTACCCCAGCCGTCAAAACGCCTCGTTCTAGGGAGAGACAGTGTACCTCATCTCGCATCCTCCCCTCTGTTCCTCCTAGCTGCCGATACATGTTTCAGCCATGGCCCGAACTATGGTTCCTCTCCTTTTGCCAGGTTTACGGTGCACTCCTTGTTATCGTGGTCTATCACCCCACACCGGTAACAGAAATCCGGCAAAAACTCGTAAGTGAAGGAGCACCAGATGCGTCTACCTGCTTCACCAAACTCCATCATCATCCCACGCATGATTGGCTTCTTGATATCTATACGCACTTTGATCTTCAGGAAATCATCAATGGCCATCCCGTCACTTCCCACTTTCACTTCAACCAGCTCCCCTATCTCCTCTGCAATGTCCACCCCCGTACTCCTAGTCATCCTCCCAAGCGGTAGCCCTGCAACACACAACCAAATTGGGAAATGGGAGAAACTATAGTCCATCACACACTTGTCAGCGTCAAAGTCCTCAAGAACCAACAGCTCCTTATCAAACATCCACGGCCCTTCCTCGAGAGCCCTTCTCTTGCCTGACGCCTTCTTGAAAGTAATCAGAAAAATATTTTCTCCAACCTCCTTGCACTCAATACCATGGATTGGGCACCACACCCGACCAACAGACTTCTCAATTGCCTCCGGGATCGCCAGCTTGTCGGAGAGGAGCTTTGCCATTGCCTGCGGATCTCCCATCTTTTGCCCTGATCCCGACATCTTCACACCCTTCCGTTCTGCCTCCGACAGCTTCAACGAACGCAATAGACCTTCTACCTTCTCCATAGCACAGCCCGCTTGATCACCGAGACTAGGTTTTCTGTATTACGATCGCGCCCCTAGCAAACACGAAAGCCTTTGAAGGAAGGGAATTGGATTGGTGATTCGGTGTTTTGGTTTGAGTTGAAATCGGAAGAAAAACTCCCTGCGAAACCCTAGGTCAAAAACGAAAGGCTCAGGGGAAGACGGGGACGACGAGGATGCTAGAAACCGCGGAACAGGAAAACCACTAGGACGGGACAGGAACACGGGCTCCGACGAAGGAAGATGAGGTCCAGACGACGGCGGCGGTGGCTAAGGACGCAGTCGCCTCGCGATCGCCAGACCTAGAACGTAGCCGCCACACGAGGGGCGGACAATGGAAACCGTTGTATTTGACTTGGCAAAGCCTTGTTAGCATCATGGATGTCGTGGTCACTAAAATCATGGGCGAGGCTAGCAAGATCACACAGCGGAAAATGCAAATCGCTCCAATTGAAATCACGGCGCGGGCCCTTCTTCAAGGCGTGGGAGAAATGCTCGTGAATGACATGCCCAATATCCCCATGCTTGGTGCAAACAAGTCTTTTGACAGATGGTATATCGAACTGTTTCATATTTTTGTGAAGGAGAGCATCATGCAGTAACTTTCGAACTGATTCCTCGACTAAATCCACAGAGAGGTCCAGAAGGGAAGAGGAGGGTCAGAGAGGAGGGGCGTCGCGCGAGGAGAGCTCGGGGGTGCCCTCTTATAGGCAGGGGAGAGGGGGAGGATTTAATGGCACCGACGGCCACCGGTGCACCAAAGGGTCGACGCTGGCTCGAGCCAGGGGAGCAGGAGTGGTGCGGCCACGGCTCGGGTTCGGTTGGAACGTGAGGGAACAGGGGGGGCTGGTGCACAGGAACGCATAGGACGCCGACATGCGCGCTCGGGCGTCCAGAGTGCGCCACGAGCGGCATCGCCTCGTTCCCGTCGACTCAGAGCTCCAAACGGAAAAAGGTTTGCACCACTGGGTTCACACGGAGAAGACCAAGACTACCAAACTGGCCACACTCAAAAACTCTACACTTCGCAATACAAATTTCTCTGAAAACTTAATGCACAGAAGGTGCTCGACGAAAAGACAGGGGTCTTGCACCACTCAGAAAAATTCCCAAAATCCAGTCATGGGTTGTTCTAGTAATAGGAGGCTGTCCATGGAGTATGAGCTCAAATGGGTACAAGGTAATTGGGTTTCCAGATGGTGTCCCAGAATGGACACAATGGCATGGTCATGGAAATGTGAATTTCTACACTTCGCCTTGGGGTGGTATTCTGGATATGTGTGTCCATGGACCATGTGGTCAATGTGACCAAGTCTCATGGCCAAAGGATTTGTCTAGGTATAGGTTTGCTTGGAGATTTCAAAAAAAACATGACAATAGCCTTACAAAGGAAGTAGGTCAAAAGTTGCCCAAATGGGTTTGGCTCCAAAAGATGAAGTGTAGGGAATGTAGAAATATTCATCCCCTGAATTTACCAGAATTTATGGAGACGCATAGCTTGACTCAAACATTTCCGGATCAAAAATGACATTTTGGAAAATAGTGCCCTACTCGGAAATATTGCATTGAAGCATGCAATGCTTTTGCATGGATTGTCTTTATATAGACATGGGAGTCCTCTGGTACTTTGAGTTGAATTTCTCCGGCTATGGAAATAGGCTTCCCTTTGGTAGGTGGAGAGAAGGGTTTTAAAGGTTCGATAATTAGGGCTAGTGTTTTCGCGAGAAAACCTAAGCATAAAAATTATCACGGGTGTTGGAGTGGTCCGGGGATCACCGGGAAAATTTTGAGAGAGCAATTCCAAAGTCAAATCATCCTCAAAAGATTTGAAGAAACATTTAGGAAAAATAGAAAAAGTTTTTCAGGTGTCAGTAAACACCGCTAAAATTAGGGAGGAATTTTCGGGGTGTTACACTCTTATTGCACATGAGGAACAAGGCGCTAATGACTGTGAACAAGATGTACAATGCATGGCTGCTGATGATGCGGATAGGTATGCTTCGTTAATTGTTCAATGAGTTTTGAGCAGGTAATTAAGGCTGAACAAGACCAGCGCCATAATCTCTTCCACACTAAGGGAGTTGTGAAAGAACGGTCTATACGCATCATTATTGATGGAGGAAGCTGCAACAATTTGGCAAGTGTAGAGATGGTGGAGAAGCTCGCGCTCACAACAAGACCACATCCTCGTCCTTACTACATCCGATGGTTCAACAACAGCGGCAAGGTTAAGATCACTCGTACTGTTCGTGTGCACTTTAGTATTGCTGCATATGCTGATTTTGTTGATTGTGATGTTGTCCCTATGCAAGCATGTTCTCTTTTATTGGGTCGGCCATGGCAATTTGATAAAAAATCTGTACATCATGGTAGCACTAATCAATACACTCTTGTTCATAATGATAAGAAAATTGCGTTGCTACCCATGTCTCCTGAACAAATTTTGAAGATGATATTGCTAGAGCTAGTAAAGCGAAAAGACAGGAGCAGCAAAAGAGTGAAAATCATATTGTGGCTAAGGAATTTGTGCAGCAACATAAGACTAATAATGTATCACCCAACAATGTTGCCACTGAAATTAAATTGACCAATCCATGTTTGCTTGCTAGCAAGTCTGATATTACTGATTTGGATGTTAATGAATCTGTTTGCTATGCCATTGTTTGCAAAGAGGTATTGTTTTCTTTTGAGGAAATGCCTCCCTCTTTTCCCCCTGCTGTTGCTACGTTTTGCAGGAGTTTGCGGACGTTTTTCCAAGTGCTGTACCACCGGGATTACCACCTATTCGAGGCATAGAGCACCAGATTGATTTAATTCCCGGTGCATCATTACCGAACCGTGCTCCTTACCATACCAATCCTGAGGAGACTAAAGAGATCCAGCGACAAGTTCAAGAACTACTCGATAAAGGTCATATTCGTGAGTCTCTTAGTCCATGTGGTGTCCCAATTATTTTGGTACCTAAGAAAGATGGTTCTTCCCGCATGTGTACTGATTGTAGGTCTATTAATAATATCACAATTCATTATAGACACCCTATACCACGTTTGGATGATATGCTTGATGAGTTGAGTGGTTCTACCATGTTTTCTAAAGTTGATTTGCGTAGTGGTTACAACCAGATTCGAATGATGTTAGGAGATGAATGGAAAACAGCTTTTAAAATTAAGTTTGGTTTGTATGAGTGGTTAGTTATGCCTTTTGGTTAAACTAACGCCCCTAGTACTTTCATGAGATTAATGAACGATGTTTTACGTGCTTTCATTGGACGTTTTGTGGTGGTTTATTTTGATGATATAATCATATACAGCAGATCTTTGGAGGACCATTTGAATCATTTGCGTGTTGTTTTTTATGCTTTGCGTGCTGCGCGTTTATTTGGTAATCTTGAAAAGTGCACCTTTTGCACCGATCGAGTTTCGTTTCTTGGATATGTTGTTACAGCGCAGGGCATTGAAGTGGATCCCGCCAAGATTGAGGCGATTTCGAGTTGGCCGACTCCGCTAACGGTCATCCAAGTGAGGAGTTTCCTTGGCCTTGCTGGGTTCTAACAGCGTTTTGTCAAAGATTTTGGGTCTATTGCAGCACCACTAAACGAGCTTACAAAGAAGGACGTGCCCTTTGTTTGGGGCGATGCACGACAGGATGCGTTCATGATGTTGAAAGATAAGTTAACCCATGCTCCCCTACTCCAACTTCCTAATTTTGATAAGACTTTTGAGCTTGAATGTGATGCTAGTGGAATTGGGTTAGGAGGTGTGTTGTTACAAGAGGGAAAACATGTTGCATACTTTAGTGAAAAATTGAGTGGGCCTAGTCTGAACTATTCTACTTATGATAAGGAATTATATGCTCTTGTTCGGACTTTAGAAACTTGGAAACATTATTTAGGCCCAAAGAATTTGTTATACATTCTGACCATGAATCTTTGAAACATTGTAGCGACCTTGCCTTTTAAAAATGGCCAAGATCCCTGTGTTCTGTGCTAGTCCCTGGATCGAATAGCTAGCACCACAGTTCAAGATGTAATATCATGCAAATGCGTCAAATATCTATTACATCGAAGATCCAGAAAAGTAAAATATTACAAATTGCTTAGCACAAGGCTAGCATAATACAAAGTTCAGCAGCGGAATTCATATAATAGCATGGAGCCCTCATCATCTTCATGCGCCACAGGCAGACATGTTGGTTGCAGACTCGAAACATATAGCGTTCCTTACTCATCGTCAAACGAACCTGCAACGATAAAAGCGTTGCAGCCAAAAATTGGTCAGAACCATTTGAATGGATCTGGCAAATGATACTTGTGGACTCATAAAGGCAAACTTCTATCATCTACATGCATATCTGGCTGGTGGATCTCAAGGCTCTTGCGCAAAGCAAATTTTATCCTATACTTTCAAAAATCATTTCTTTCTTTCCAAAAACTTTAAGAGACATCCCTGGGCGCACCAGTGCCTCAAATCCCCCATGTTCACCCATCAAGTTTTAATTCATGAAATTGGAATGAAGAGATCTTCTGTCATCAACCTTATTTGATCACTCGTGATTGTCCGTTACCGGGGACACGGCTAAGATCTTAGTTTTAATACTCTCGAGAGTTTGTGGCACTTTCCCCACTAGACTCGATCAACCCATTCTATCCTTAACCCTCATTTAGTGAAAAGGAAAGGAGAAGATCAAGACGAGACTTTTCAGAAGTGTTTTCCCATGGTACTCTAGCGAGATCACTGCCGTCCTACCCCTCTACATCATCAGATCTCACTGACCCAGGTCCACACAACATACTCCATCAAGACAGAGCCCATATGACTAGTGGTTGCACGGTCGGGCAAACAAACACGGTGTGACATTAATCTCAAACCCTAGGTGGTCATCCACAAGTGCACATACTCAGGTTCACACCATGAAAATGGGCCTGAGTAGCCACTCAACTTCGCCTCCATCAACAAACCAATACCACCTAGGTAATTCATTAATTTAGTAGAATTTTTTCCTTAACTCAACTACAATAAAACACTTCATTTTTGCAGCAAGCAATTCCACTAAATTAAATAGGTCACTAATCAACTGGTCATGTGGCTAGCCTAACAGGTTTGCATAGCATATAGATTTAATAAAAACAGCCTATCATGCATGCTACTGGAAAATAGTCTAAAGTGCAATATAAAAATAGTAATAGGCCATTCATGAATTTGTGTATGCACTTGCCTTTTGAAACTTGTCGTTGCTCACACACTCTTTTCAACGTATGTCGTATCTCTCCATTCAATCTATACAGTACAAACAGATAACAATCAACAAACAATACAACAATCAAGTAATACAAACATAAGAGCAAACATGGATAAAACACAAGGGGAAGTAGGTTAATGGTCTAGGTTTTAATACATGATTCAATATGCAAAAGGAATCAATGTACTTGGGTTTGGGGTTTTTCATTAAAGGTCAAGGAGTGGTCAAGAGTCAAATTTGAATATTTCAAATTTAAATGGTTAGAATGGTGGTCCAAAGATATCAATATGATCTACATATTGAATTTTGGTCAAAAGATTTTATTACAAACTAGTTAAGGTTTGCAAAACAAGTTATAAATAGGTTTTAAACCAATTTCAACATTCCTATGGTGGAAGGGTTCTAAGAAATATAGGTTTTGGTTCTACTGGACAGAGGACATAAATTTAAGTCATTTTCCAGAAGAAACCAATTTAAAATAATTTATAGATTTAAAGTTATGATAAAAATACTCAAATTGAGTTCTCTGATTTTTAGATCATCAAAATAATGCTCAAAAATATTATGGAACAGAGGAATTATATTGTATATATTTTAAGGTTTCTAAAAATATTTTTCTTGCAATTTTTGGACTTATAAAAATAAAGTTATGTTAAAATTACTCAAATCAAACATTTGAAAATTAAATAATTTAACTAACACAAAACAGAAAACTAAAACGCCAGAAAGATTCTACATATTCCAAGGATTTCAAATATATAAAAAATATTTGAATTTTGCCAAACCAATAAAAAGATATGAAGGTTCTAAGGTTCAGGGGTTTTTCTGCAAAACTGCCAAATTAAATCAATTCGGACGAATTTACAGAAATGCTGGGCTGATGTGGCGCTGACTAGGATGCTGACGGTGCGCTGACTCAGCGCTGACACGGTGCAGTCTGATTGGTCGGTACCGATTCGGTAAAGAAAATAAAAGACGGTCGTTGGATCTAGATCCAACGGTTGAGATCTAAACAGGAGGTGCCGGCCGGAGTTAGGGTTACGGCGAGCGGCGGCGGACGGCGGCGACGCGTCGGCATCACGTGTTCCCGGCGATCTACGGTGCTCCAGGACGCACTGCTTGTACCTGGATGATCAGCACGGCGAGGCGGTCCAGATGGCGAGGTGTGGTGCTCCGGGATGGTCTCCTCCTCCGTAGATTCCTCGCCGGAGTTGAGGACGACGGCTGTTTGCTTCGGGTGGACGAACTCGTCTATCTGGCGATGAAAAAAAAATGCCGAGCATGTCAGGGAGGTGCGCCACGAATAGACGAAGCGAAAGGGAGAGGAGAGAGGAGCTGGGGTTGTCGGAGGGCGGCCGGAGATCCAAAACTCACCGGCGGCAATGGCGGCGGCGCGAGCTCGATCATGGGCAGCCTGGCGGCGCTCTTTCTAGGGTTTTTGGGGGCAAACGACGCGGACGTCGAGGGGCTTATATAGACGCGAGAAGGAGCAACGGATTCGTTCGGGTTTGTTAGGATTCGATCGAAGTTCTTGTTGGTCACGGCGTCGGGAGAGAGAAACGAGAGAAGAAGGAAAGAGAGAAGGGAGGCCAGTGCGGGGTGCTGGGCTGGTCCTGGGCCGGTGTTGGGCTGGCTTGGGCAGCTGGCCCTCTTCTCTTTTTTTTTGTCCAAAACTTTTTCCTTTTTCTTTTCTCTGTTTTCTTTTATAACCTTTGAAATAATGCTCCAAATCAAGTGAAATAAATTTGTAAAAATTTGTAAAAATTCAAAATAATCATTTGGGACATTTGGCAACTTTTTCCAAAATATTTTATTTTGAAATAAAAACAAATATTGCATAAATGCATAATTGACATGTTTATGTCATTTTAATAAATAGGGTTTTATAATTTTTTTTGAACTCAAGTAAAATCCAGAAAGTATCATTTCTCTAATAAAATAATTTAGTACAAATCTTTTTATTAAAACAATAGTTTGATAAAACCTTTGAAAACATTTTACTCATTTTAAATCATGGGTTTTATCCCAATTGAACTATTTTGCCAAAATGGCTTAAATAAAACCAAGGAAACAAATAGTATTATTTTTCATGATAGAATATAATATAATCAATTTTTATATTTTAAACAAGTTTTGAGAAAATCATTTTAAATACTTTGAAACCTTTTTCTAAGATATTTGTAGAATTTAAATAATTTATAAAGTCATGTTTGATAGCTTTATAAGAATAAGATTTATGAACTCCTTTTGTTTCAAAAAAGAACCTTAAAGGTACTATGAGTAATATCATTAAAAATGATTACTCATTTTTCATAATAAAATAATTTAGTCTAAAACATTTTCTAAAAGAAAGTTTGGTAAGACCATTTAAAACAAATACCCATTTAGTCATGGGCTTTACAAATATCAAAATAATTATTTTATTTCCAAAACTTGAAAACAAAGGTAAGGGAATATTTAAAATAAAATACCCTTGAAGATTTTAGTATAATAATTTATAAAGTGTTTTCTTGAGTTTTGGAGACTTTCTTTATCTAAAATCAAAAGTTTTAAATTTTTGTGATTTTTATAACATTCCAAAGTTTTGGGATGTTACACACTACCACCCTTAAAAGGAATCTCGTCCCCGAGATTCGAAGAGGCTAGAAAGAAAGATGGGTTTCGGATCTCCGGGTTTAGGCAACTAGGTGGGCTACCACCCTTAAAAGAAACTTTTGTAGGCAGTCTTGAACTCCTGTCTTTGGACTAGGATCCATCTACTTGTCCTTATGTCTCACTGGAGTCGGATATATCTTCCACTCATGAGTTGTGCTTCATCTCCAATACTTGTGTGTCTCTTAAAATAGCTTCGGGTATTCAATGATTACTCTTTGGATCTATCCGAACACCTAGATGGGAGAAATTCTCATCATAGCATTCAAACTGTAATGTCTTTGCAGGCTTCCATCTTCTGATTGACTCCCTTCACAGCAATACCACGTCATTTCCAATGAAACTCTCATGGTTGGTCAACACTTCCATTCGCAGAATTCCTTCTTCTTCACAAGCACTGCGGTTTATCCTTACCGTATATAATACGCCTTGGCAGCACTTGCCTTATTATAAGGGTATAATATTTATTACCATTTTTTGGCTTGTCAACGTCGACTTTCTTATAGGTTTGTCACTCAAGATTTACCAATCCAAATAACAAGGTGAATAATATAAGTAGCAGGATGGGTGATCAGTCCATCATGTATCCATATCATTTCCTCAATAAGTAGATTAGTGAATCATGTTGCCTATCTCTTGGGCATCATCACTTGTCTGACAGAAAGTTTCCAATCTGCATGACATCCTGAACTAAACATTCGATCCTTCAAACCTATGGGGGTTGCGTAAGCTCCTACACGACATAAGCTCACATATTGTTGATTCTTCAAGGCATCTTCTCTCCTTGGTGTAACAAACTTTCCATCCAACATAGGTCGTAAAACTTCATTTAATTCTCTAGGACCATCCTGGTTCTTGTCTCCTCTGATATGTTCTTGAAAGTCCATTGCTGTTGAACCTTGGGAAGAGGTTTCATTGTGTTGATAGGTGATTGTTCCTTCACACACATAAGGAGGTAATCCAAGTTGTGTGACATCCTTCAGTGGAACGGCTTGTATCTCAATAAGGGGCACTGGTTGGGTTTAGCATGGACAAGTAGAGATAGAAAGATCTGAGAGAAGTATTCCTACCCAACAAGCAGATCAAGGCAATTCATTCTACAAACAACAACTAGCAAGCATCAAGCAACATGGTTCAAACACTAACAAACAACCTAGCATTGCCATACTCACTAAGTATGATCAATATACTATCACGTTATCGTTGTTCTAGCAAGGTGACTAAAGTGGTGGTCTCATCTATTTCTTCATTGAATCTCTTCAAGTTCTTCTTCGACCTTCAGTATGGTGGACCTGTCTTGAAGGGAATCTTCATTGGTCTGACATCAATTGAGTTGAATCCACCAATAAGGGTCTTTTGAAATGGGGGAAAGATGTCTTAGAGAGTGAATAGTAGATGAGAGTATAAGAAGGATAACTTGTAAATATTTTATTTTCAGAAAATTGAATAAAATGTATTTTCAATTCTAGGTCTTTTCCTAGTTCTAATCCAAACCTAAGGTTTCGAACCTACAGGCAACACAGTGCTCTGATACCATCTGTAGCGACCTTGCCTTTTAAAAATGGCCAAGATCCCTGTGTTCTGTGCTAGTCCCTGGATCGAATAGCTAGCACCACAGTTCAAGATGTAATATCATGCAAATGCATCAAATATCTATTACATCGAAGATCCAGAAAAGTAAAATATTACAAATTGCTTAGCACAAGGCTAGCATAATACAAAGTTCAGCAGCGGAATTCATATAATAGCATGGAGCCCTCATCATCTTCATGCGCCACAGGCAGACATGTTGGTTGCAGACTCGAAACCTATAGCGTTCCTTACTCATCGTCAAACGAACCTGCAACGATAAAAGCGTTGCAGCCAAAAATTGGTCAGAACCATTTGAATGGATCTGGCAAATGATACTTGTGGACTCATAAAGGCAAACTTCTATCATCTACATGCATATCTGGCTGGTGGATCTCAAGGCTCTTGCGCAAAGCAAATTTTATCCTATACTTTCAAAAATCATTTCTTTCTTTCCAAAAACTTTAAGAGACATCCCTGGGCGCACCAGTGCCTCAAATCCCCCATGTTCACCCATCAAGTTTTAATTCATGAAATTGGAATGAAGAGATCTTCTGTCATCAACCTTATTTGATCACTCGTGATTGTCCGTTACCGGGGACACGGCTAAGATCTTAGTTTTAATACTCTCGAGAGTTTGTGGCACTTTCTCCACTAGACTCGATCAACCGATTCTATCCTTAACCCTCATTTAGTGAAAAGGAAAGGAGAAGATCAAGACGAGACTTTTCAAAAGTGTTTTCCCATGGTACTCTAGCGAGATCACTGCCGTCCTACCTCTCTACATCATCAGATCTCACTGACCCAGGTCCACACAACATACTCCGTCAAGACAGAGCCCATATGACTAGTGGTTGCACGGTCGGGCAAACAAACACGGTGTGACATTAATCTCAAACCCTAGGTGGTCATCCACAAGTGCACATACTCAGGTTCACACCATGAAAATGGGCCTGAGTAGCCACTCAACTTCGCCTCCATCAACAAACCAATACCACCTAGGTAATTCATTAATTTAGTAGAATTTTTTCCTTAACTCAACTACAATAAAACACTTCATTTTTGCAGCAAGCAATTCCACTAAATTAAATAGGTCAGTAAACAACTGGTCATGTGGCTAGCCTAACAGGTTTGCATAGCATATAGATTTAATAAAAACAGCCTATCATGCATGCTACTGGAAAATAGTCTAAAGTGCAATATAAAAATAGTAATAGGCCATTCATGAATTTGTGTATGCACTTGCCTTTTGAAACTTGTCGTTGCTCACACACTCTTTTCAACGTATGTCGTATCTCTCCATTCAATCTATACAGTACAAACAGATAACAATCAACAAACAATACAACAATCAAGTAATACAAACATAAGAGCAAACATGGATAAAACACAAGGGGAAGTAGGTTAATGGTCTAGGTTTTAATACATGATTCAATATGCAAAAGGAATCAATGTACTTGGGTTTGGGGTTTTTCATTAAAGGTCAAGGAGTGGTCAAGAGTCAAATTTGAATATTTCAAATTTAAATGGTTAGAATGGTGGTCCAAAGATATCAATATGATCTACATATTGAATTTTGGTCAAAAGATTTTATTACAAACTAGTTAAGGTTTGCAAAACAAGTTATAAATAGGTTTTAAACCAATTTCAACATTCCTATGGTGGAAGGGTTCTAAGAAATATAGGTTTTGGTTCTACTGGACAGAGGACATAAATTTAAGTCATTTTCCAGAAGAAACCAATTTAAAATAATTTATAGATTTAAAGTTATGACAAAAATACTCAAATTGAGTTCTCTGATTTTTAGATCATCAAAATAATGCTCAAAAATATTATAGAACAGAGGAATTATATTGTATATATTTTAAGGTTTCTAAAAATATTTTTCTTGCAATTTTTGGACTTATAAAAATAAAGTTATGTTAAAATTACTCAAATCAAACATTTGAAAATTAAATAATTTAACTAACACAAAACAGAAAACTAAAACGCCAGAAAGATTCTACAGATTCCAAGGATTTCAAATATATATAAAATATTTGAATTTTGCCAAACCAATAAAAAGATATGAAGGTTCTAAGGTTCAGGGGTTTTTCTGCAAAACTGCCAAATTAAATCAATTCGGACGAATTTACAGAAATGCTGGGCTGACGTGGCGCTGACTAGGATGCTGACGGTGCGCTGACTCAGCGCTGACACGGTGCAGTCTGATTGGTCGGTACCGATTCGGTAAAGAAAATAAAAGACGGCCGTTGGATCTGGATCCAACGGTTGAGATCTAAACAGGAGGTGCCGGCCGGAGTTAGGGTTACGGCGAGCGGCGGCGGACGGCGGCGACGCGTCGGCATCACGTGTTCCTGGCGATCTACGGTGCTCCAGGACGCACGGCTTGTACCTGGATGATCAGCACGGCGAGGCGGTCCAGATGGCGAGGCGTGGTGCTCCGGGATGGTCTCCTCCTCCGTAGATTCCTCGCCGGAGTTGAGGACGGCGGCTGTTTGCTTCGGGTGTGGACGAACTCGTCGATCTGGTGATGAAAAAAAAATGCCGAGCATGTCAGGGAGGTGCGCCACGAATAGACGAAGCGAAAGGGAGAGGAGAGAGGAGCTGGGGTTGTCGGAGGGCGGCCGGAGATCCAAAACTCACCGGCGGCAATGGCGGCGGCGCGAGCTCGATCACGGGCAGCCTGGCGGCGCTCTTTCTAGGGTTTTTGGGGGCAAACGACGCGGACGTCGAGGGGCTTATATAGACGCGAGAAGGAGCAACGGATTCGTTCGGGTTTGTTAGGATTCGATCGAAGTTCTTGTTGGTCACGGCGTCGGGAGAGAGAAACGAGAGAAGAAGGAAAGAGAGAAGGGAGGCCGGTGCGGGGTGCTGGGCTGGTCCTGGGCCGGTGTTGGGCTGGCTTGGGCAGCTGGCCCTCTTCTCTTTTTTTTTTGTCCAAAACTTTTTCCTTTTTCTTTTCTCTGTTTTCTTTTATAACCTTTGAAATAATGCTCCAAATCAAGTGAAATAAATTTGTAAAAATTCAAAATAATCATTTGGGACATTTGGCAACTTTTTCCAAAATATTTTATTTTGAAATAAAAACAAATATTGCATAAATGCATAATTGACATGTTTATGTCATTTTAATAAATAGGGTTTTATAATTTTTTTTTGAACTCAAGTAAAATCCAGAAAGTATCATTTCTCTAATAAAATAATTTAGTACAAATCTTTTTATTAAAACAATAGTTTGATAAAACCTTTGAAAACATTTTACTCATTTTAAATCATGGGTTTTATCCCAATTGAACTATTTTGCCAAAATGGCTTAAATAAAACCAAGAAACAAATAGTATTATTTTTCATGATAGAATATAATATAATCAATTTTTATATTTTAAACAAGTTTTGAGAAAATCATTTTAAATACTTTGAAACCTTTTTCTAAGATATTTGTAGAATTTAAATAATTTATAAAGTCATGTTTGATAGCTTTATAAGAATAAGATTTATGAACTCCTTTTGTTTCAAAAAAGAACCTTAAAGGTACTATGAGTAATATCATTAAAAATGATTACTCATTTTTCATAATAAAATAATTTAGTCTAAAACATTTTCTAAAAGAAAGTTTGGTAAGACCATTTAAAACAAATACCCATTTAGTCATGGGCTTTACAAATATAAAAATATTTATTTTATTTCCAAAACTTGAAAACAAAGGTAAGGGAATATTTAAAATAAAATACCCTTGAAGATTTTAGTATAATAATTTATAAAGTGTTTTCTTGAGTTTTGGAGACTTTCTTTATCTAAAATCAAAAGTTTTAAATTTTTGTGATTTTTATAACATTCCAAAGTTTTGGGATGTTACAAACATATTCGTAGTCAAGCTAAACTGAACCGTCGACCTGCTAAGTGGGTTGAATTTATTGAGTCTTTTCCTTATGTTATCAAACACAAGAAGGGTAAAGATAATGTTATTGCTGATACTTTGTCTTGACGTTACACTATGCTTTCACAACTTGACTTCAACAATTTTGGGTTAGAGACCATCAAAGATTTGTATATGCATGATGCTGATTTTAAAGAAGTGGTGCAGAATTGTAAGGATGGTAGAACATGGAACAAATTCGTCCTTAGTCATGGATTTGTGTTTCGTGCTAACAAGCTATGCATTCCAGCTAGCTCCGTTCGTCTTTTGTTGTTACAGGAGGCGCATGGAGGAGGACTAATGGGACACTTTGGCGTCAAGAAGACCGAGGACGTACTAGCCGCGCATTTCTTTTGGCCAAAGATGAGACGGGATGTTGAGCGTTTTGTTGCTCGCTGCACTACTTGCCAAAAAGCTAAGTCACGACTTAATCCTCATGGTTTATATATGCCTTTACCTGTACCTAGCGTTATGTGGGAGGATATATCCGTGGACTTTGTTTTGGGTTTACCTAGAACAAATAAGGGGAGGGATAGCATATTTGTTGTTGTGGACAGATTTTCTAAGATGGCACACTTTTATACCATGTCATAAAACCGATGATGCTGCTAATATTGCTGATTTGTTCTTTCGTGAAATCATTCGCTTGCATGGTGTGCCAAATACAATTGTTTCAGATCGTGATAGTAAATTTCTTGGCCACTTTTGGAGATGTTCATGGGCTAAGTTGGGGACTAAACTGCTTTTTAGTACTACATGTCACCCTCAAACTGATGGACAAACTGAAGTTGTTAATAGAACTTTGTCTACTATGCTGAGTGCTGTTTTAAAACAGAATTTGAAATTATGGGAAGAATGTTTGCCTCATGTTGAATTTGCTTATAATCGTTCGCTGCATTCTACCACTAAGATGTGCCCTTTTGAGATTGTGTATGGTTTTGTACCTCGTGCACCTATTGATTTATTGCCTCTTCCATCTACGCTGCAAAATAATTTTGATGCTACACAACGTGCTGAATTGATACTAAAATTGCATGAGACCACTAAAGAAAACATTGCACGCATGAATGCTAAATATAAATCGTATGGAAATAGAGGAAGAAAGCATATTGTGTTTGATGTTGGAGATCTTGTTTGGTTGCATTTGCGCAAAGATCGCTTTCCTGATTTGCGCAAGTCCAAGTTAATGCCACGAGCTGCTGGTCCTTTTAAGGTGTTAGAGCGTATAAATGCTAATGCATATAAACTTGAGCTGCCTGCAGACTATGGGGTTAGTCCCACATTTAACATTGCAGATTTGAAGCCCTACTTCGGTGAAGAAGATGAGGTTGTGTCGAGGACGACTTCAATTCAAGAAGGGGAGGATGATGAGTACATCCGAACTACAGTTACAACCACTAGTCCTACCACTACACAAATACAAGGACCTATTACTCGAGCTCGTGCACGTCAACTAAATTATCAGGTACTTTCGTTTCTTGGAACTCTTCCAAATTTACATGAGAATATGCTACTGCCTAAAACCGATGTGTTTGTTACACTTAGGAATAATGGACCTAGCGAGGAGTTGATGGATAAGTATTGGAGCATGATCGTCCATGGAGATGGCAGCAAGCATACGAGGGTTGAAGATGACGCCTCACATGGAGAATCGAGGGTTGTGAAGCCACTATAAGGGAGCATGAAGTCATGGACGAAATATTCAAAGATCACACTTCATATTTTCGTCCATAGCATTATATGGTGTTGCGTCACCTCTATTTTTGGGCCAGGCCCATGTATTTTCGAGATACCTTTTCATAGGCTGTTTTTATAGTCCGTATTGATAGGAAAACCGACTTAGGAAGGAATTCAGCCCCTTTTCCCAAGGCTGCACGATTTTTTCCTAAGTTTCCCTATAAATACCCCCCTAGGTCGTCACTTTAGGGTTTGGGTTTTGTTTAGTCTAAAGTTAGCTAGCCGTCGCTACAACTTCGCCGTACTTCGTTTGTGCCAGATCGGCCAGACCAAGACCGCTCTTCGGAACCCCACTTTCATCTATAATCATTCATATCTGCAATATTCAGATTGCCAATTCTTAGTTCTTGCTTGTTCTTCGATTGCCTACAGGAATTACACCTTAGTTGGTTTGGTCGATTGTGCTTCGGTGCTGTCATAAACCTCCCCGGAGTTGGTGTAGCGTTTGCTAAGGCGCAGCATCCTCGCACGTTTGTAGTCGGATCGTCAACGTCGCCGCCACCCAAATCGATAGTTATCATCTCATCGAAGGATCGGACACCTCAACCTCTATCAGCTCCCCAGCCGCCGACACACGAACCCTAGCCGACTCATCTACATAGCCTTCAACCGTCATCATGACAAAGAAGTGGTTTTTCAGCTGCAGGAAGAACGACCCTCCGGGTCTCTCCCACGGGTCCAGCCTCTAGTCGCCATTGCGCCTTCGTTTTCCATTGTGCCGCCCGGTGCGCCGCCGCAACAAAACCGCCCGTACATGCGGGTGGAGGTGGTGCGGGACTACTGGGAGCATGCCAGGCCGGTGCCCTGGGCTGTGCACCACCCCAACGGCTGGCATCTAAGCTCGGCGAGGATCCCGGTTCTCGGGGTTTCAGAGTCCGGACGCCGACGCGGGATGGAGATCCGTCGACGACCCCGCCTTGCCCAAAACTCAGGGACAGGTGGTTCGTGGATGAGCACGAAGAGCCGGCCCGCCACCACCTCCACTGCCAGAGCCAGAGCAGGGTTGCTTTCCCCTAGTATGTACCGCTAGTCCTGGTCGTGCACTGGCCCGTACCCGGTGACGCCAGAACCGCAGCAGGCGTGGCCACCCACACCACCGCGCGCGGTATGGGCATTAGCGGCAGCACCGGCAACCGGACCACCTCCATCACCAGCATCACTGTGGCCATGGTCGGCTCCCGTCTTATCGACCTCGCCCGCAATGACGACGACGACCAATAGTCTCCGGTCAGACGGGCCTAGCTCCGACGGCCAGATCTAGGGTTTATGTAATATTTTTTAGCTTAAAATGTATTGAAAAAAAAAATAACAAGACCGGGGGAGGATTTCACCCGGTATTGTCATTAAGGTTGGAAGGTGAGAATCGAACCCGGGTGCTGGCGCTTGGTGCTTTTACCTGCTTAAAATGTATTGGATAATCTGACTTGTGGGGGAGAAAAACCAAAATACCCGTTAGGTGCACTCGCGGTCCGCACACAACAGACATATTTGGTGTCTGGCTGCAACCCAAACAGACAAGAAGCGGACAGATTATGTGATGTAGGGCTAGGCCCGATCTTCACCGATTTGAGGGGAAAACGGGGATGAACACGAAGAACACGAGGGGAAACGAGGGAGATTCGTGGGCAAAACACAAGGATAACTAGCAAATCCTGCTAAGAACTCCACCCAACATCAAACCCTCAAAAAGGTAGCCTTTGGCCGGTCCACCGATCCAATAGAATCACCGCAGTGAAAGATTGGTTTGCACTACTAGAGACACCGCAGTGAAAGAGTAGCAACAACAAGATCTACCTCAACGAGGCACCCTAGCTACGAGGGAGGAGGAGCATGGCTCTCACAAGTCTCAGATTCAGTCTGCCTTGAAATGGGAAAAGTGGAAAGCTATTTATAGTCTATTACAAAATGGGGCAGGAAAGGTGGGGAACCGGCCTGGGGGCCGGCCTAGGCCGGCCTGGAGGCCGGCTGGCTCTGGCGGGGGACCGGCCTGGGGGCCGGCCTAGGCTGGCCTGGAGGCCGGCCGGCTCAGGTGGGTGACCTGCCTGGGGGCCGGCCTAGGCCGGCCTGGAGGCCGGCTGGGAGGCCGGCGCGTGGGCCGGCGGCGTCGGGGTGTGGCCCGGCCTGGGGGCCGGCCTGGGCCGGTATGGAGGCCGGCGGCTTCTGGTGGGTGCCCGGCCTGGAGGCCGGCCTGGGCCGGTTGGGAGGCCGGTCGCCTCGGGTTGGAGGCCGGCTTTGGGGCCGGCCTAGGCCGGCTGGGAGGCGGCCACCCTGTCTTCGCATCTCTCCTCCTCTTCTTGTCCATCTTCTTGGATCTCCTCTTGTCCATCTTCTCCATCATCTTGGACCTTCTCTTGGTCATCTCCTTGACTCCATTGTGGGCCATCATCCGGGTGGATCCTGAGTATGCACAAGGTACCGGCATGAAGTAGCAAACCATTCAAAGGAAGGTCGAGATCACACATCGAGAGGAGCGAGGTCACCTTTTCATGAAGAGCCTTGACTCTTGATCTTGTCATTGGGCCATTTGGCATGGTGTCCATGGTGTTGTCCACATGTGGGGCTACATCATCTCCCCCCCCTCCGGAAAGAGTCGTCTTCGACTCGTCATCCTCTTGAACGCTTGCATCTCCGTGGAAAGGGGATAGGTCGGCGACGTTGAACGTGTCATGCACCAAGTACTTTGAGGTTGGTATGTCTATCTTGTATGCGTTGTCGTTGATGCGCTTGAGCACTTTGAAAGGTCCGTCACCGCGAGGAGCAAGCTTGGATTTTCTTTCATCCGGAAAACGGTCCTTGCGGAGGTGTAGCCACACAAGGTCTCCTTCGTCGAATACCATGGGCTTCTTCAACTTGTTGATCTTGCTGGCTTGGCGCTTTGTGTGCTCCTCTAGAGTTGCTCGTGTTGACTCATGTAATGTCTTCATGTAGTCTGCTCTTTTGTCGACGTCCATGTCGGTGCGCTCGTGTAGAGGAAGTGGTAGGATGTCTACGGCGGTGTTGGGGTTGAACCCATAGACAACCTCAAACAGGCTTCGCTTGGTCGCCCGGTGGGAGGCACGGTTGTAGGCGAACTCGGCGTGCGGTATGCATTCCTCCCAACCCTTGATGTTTGGCTTGATTAATGCGCGAAGGAGAGTTGATAAACTTCGATTCACCACCTCGGTTTGGCCGTCTGTTTGTGGGTGGTAAGCGGTGGAGAAGAGGAGCTTGACTCCTAGCTTTGCCATCAATGCCTTCCAAAAGTAGCTTGTGAACTTGACATCGCGGTCCGAAACAATGGTCTTCGGCACTCCATGTAGACGAACGATTTCCCTAAAGAACAAAGTTGCAATGTGTGAAGCATCGTTGGACTTATTGCAAGGAATAAAGTGTGCCATTTTAGAGAAGCGATCGACAACAACAAATATTGAATCTTTGCCATTCTTTGTGCGAGGTAATCCTAAGACGAAATCCATGCTAATGTCGGACCAAGGTGTGTGTGGTATTGGTAAAGGCATATAAAGACCATGAGAGTTCAACGTGGACTTAGCTTTGAGGCAAGTTGGGCAACGGCGCACCAAGCGCTCCACATCACGCGTCATCCGTGGCCAAAAGTAGTGTGTAGATAGCATGGCGAGTGTCTTGTCACGTCCAAAGTGTCCCATGAGTCCTCCACTATGTGATTCCTGTAGAAGTAACAAACGGAGAGAGGACTCGGGAATGCATAGTTTGTTAGCCTTAAACAAGAAACCCTTGTGTAAGTAGAAATCATCGCAACCTTTGTCAATTGTGCACTTGGTAAAGATAGGACCAAAGAAAGAATCGGAAGCATAGAGTTCTTTAAGGTCATCAAGACACAAAACATTGATTTCAAGTTGGGTGAGTAAGATCATCTTGCGGGAAAGAGCATCCGCAACGATATTGTCCTTGCCTTTTTTGTATTTCACCACATAGGGAAAAGACTCGATGAATTCAACCCATTTGGCATGCCTTTTGTTCAAATTGGCTTGGGTTTTCAAATATTTCAAAGATTCATGATCGGAATGGATAACAAACTCTTTGGGCCAAAGGTAGTGTTGCCACACTTCCAAAACACGTACTAAGGCATAGAGTTCCTTGTCGTATATTGGGTAGTTTAGGCGAGCACCATCAAGTTTTTCGCTATAATAGGCAACGGGACGGCCACATTGCATGAGGACGCCACCAATGCCAAGGCCACTAGCGTCACACTCAAGTTCGAAAGTTTTGGAGAAATCCGGCAAAGCAAGTAAAGGAGCTTCGGTCAATCTCTTCTTGAGTTCATTGAAAGCCGATTCTTGAGCATTGCCCCAAATGAAGGGTACATTCTTTTTGGTAAGCTCATTCAAGGGGCAAGCAATTGTGCTAAAATCTTTCACAAAGCGACGGTAAAACCCAAACAAACCAAGAGCGCTACGAAGTTGAGCAAGGTTAGTTGGCGGTGGCCAATTTGTGATTGCCTCAATCTTAGAAGTGTCAACTTCAATTCCTTTTGAAGAAACTACATAACCCAAAAACACAAGCTTGTCGGTGCAAAAGGTGCATTTCTTGAGGTTGGCAAAAAGGGAAGCATTACGAAGGGCCAACAAAACTTGCTTCACATGGTCGACATGTTCATGCAAGGATTTGCTATACACAAGGATATCATCAAAGTAGACAACCACAAACTTGCCAATGAAAGTGCGCAAGACGTGATTCATAAGACGCATAAATGTTGAAGGAGCATTGGAAAGACCAAAGGGCATGACAAGCCACTCGTAAAGACCAAGTTTTGTTTTAAATGCGGTTTTCCATTCATCTCCTTCATGCATACGGATTTGGTGATAGCCACTTTTCAAATCAATTTTGGAGAAGATAGTGGCACCACTAAGCTCATCTAGCATGTCATCAAGTCGTGGGATAGGATGTCGATACCTCACCGTGATATTGTTGATGGGATGGCAATCCATGCACATTCGGAGTGTGTCGTCTTGCTTGGGGACGAGGATGACCGGAACGGCGCACGGACTCAAGCTTTCATGAACATGTCCCTTGGCAAGGAGTTCTTGAATTTGGCGCTCGATCTCCTTTGTCTCCTCGGGGTTGGTGCGGTATGGCGCTCTATTGGGTAGCGGGGCACCGGGAATGAGGTCGATGCGATGCTCGATTCCACGGAGGGGAGGAAGTCCTTGAGGTAGCTCATCCGGAAAGACATCTTTGAATTCCTGCAAAATAGACAACATAGACGGAGGAACTTGGGTTAAGTCGTTAGTGTCTTTGCCATCTCCTTTGCATAAGAGCACGAAGTGGAACGTGGATGGGTTTGCTCGCACTTCTCGCATCTCACTTTTGGTGGCTAACAAGACTACGCCGGGACTCACTCTTTTCCCTTTCTCACTCATATTTGGCTTGTGGCTCTCACTCACGTGAATGTGGTTCGCTCTCTCACCACTCAACTCACTAGGGGATTGTTTTTCTTGCGCTCTTACAATTGTCTTGGCGTTGTCGGTGATGATTTGGCTTGGCGTCATTGGGCGGAGCACTAGGATCTTATTGTTCCATTTGAAGCTATAGTAGTTGGTGCGCCCATCATGAGTAGCGGCCTTGTCAAATTGCCAAGGGTGGCCAAGAAGTAAGTGGCAAACCGACATTGGTACCACATCACAATCCACCGTGTCCTCGTAAGAGCCAATCTTGAAGGATACTTGAACCGTGTGTTGGATCCTCACGGTGCCGGAGTCACTAAGCCATTGCACATGGTAAGGATTGGGGTGCTTCTTGTACGTCAAGTTGAGTTTCTCACATAGCTCCTTGCTTGCCAAGTTGTGACAACTCCCACCATCAATGATTACCTTGATTGATTTGCCGTTGATGCCGTCCTTGGTTTGGAACAAGTTGCATCTTTGAGCGTCATCACCTTGGTTGATTGTAGTCAAGACTCGAGTGACAACTAGAGTGGGGTTGGGGTCACCATCACAATAGATGTAGTCATCGTCGTCATTCAAGCTTTGCATCGTGGCCACCTTGTTCAATGCGTGGTACTCATCTTCACTCATGGACTCATAGTCTCCATTGTCATTGACTATCATCACCTTCTTGTTGGTGCATTCAAATGACTTGTGCCCTTGACCTCCACACTTGTAGCAAGTGATATATGACTTGACGGCTTGTGGTGAGGGCGTCGTCTTCTTGGAAGTGGTAGTGGGTTGCGGTGTAGAACTTTTGGCATTGCCTTGAGCTTGGACTTGAGTCATGGGTTGTGTTGATGATGAAGCTCTAGTGGCGAAGAAGGACTTGGCCTTGACATACTTGAGCTCTTCGGCGACTTGGCGCTCGGCCTTCATGGCTTGATGAACGAGCTCAACAAGGTTCTCATAAGGTTGGAATTCCACTATCTTCTTGATGGGGTACGTGAGGCCGTTCAAGAAACGTGCCATTGATTGTTCCTCGGACTCTACAATGTGTGCACGGGAGAGAGTGGACTCCATCTCCTTGTAGTACTCGTCGACCGTCTTGAGACCTTGCTTGAGTTCTTGTAGCTTCTTGTACAAATCGCGTGCATAATGATGTGGCACAAAGTGCTTGTGCATTTCCTTCTTCATGTCATTCCATGTGTCTATTGGGTCTTCAAAGGATGCTTGGAGTTGTTCCCACCATAGCTGCGCATAGCCTTCAAACTCGAGGGATGCGAGGTCAACTCGTTTGTCTTGCGGCACCTTGTAGACTCGAAATAGTTTGGAGACCTTGGATTCCCATGCAATATAGTCTTCCGGGTCGTTGGTGCCATGGAACTTAGGAATGACAAGCTTGGGAGGATTGAAACGGTTCTTGCGATCATCCTCATCATCATCATCATCATGGTGGCGATGGCGGTCTCGGTGATGATGTCTTTGGTGGGGGCGTGGAACATAATCCTCGTCATCTTCAATGTCAACATGATTGTCGGCCAATGGCACTCGGCGGGCTCGATGTGGAGGTAGCTCATGACGATGATGTCGATTGTCCCCATGTAGGTGTATGGGGTCCAAGTTAACATTTGGAATTGGAATTTCTTGTCGAGGACGAGCTTGATGAAGTGGAGGGTCGATGTTCGCTTGAGGACGAGGAGCTTCTTGACGATGTTGGTCTTGGTGTTGGTGATGGTCCAAGTTCGCTTGTGGAGGAGGTATGCCGTGGTGTTGACCTTGACCAATCTCACTTGGACCTTTGCTTCTTGCGTTGGAACGATGCGAAGACCTTGAGCTTGATCTCGAAGAGTGCCGGTGTTGTCTTTCGAGAAGCAACCCCTCGATACGCATGGAACGCGCGTTGTTCTCACGTTGGTCATCTTGTATTTGAGCGAAGCGCTCAGCGTTTTCACGTTGCGCGGCCTGATGGCGCTCTTCATAGCGTCGTGTGTTGTCGTCGATGTACCTCCTAAGGGCCTCCGCTTGTTTGCCGAAGTCGACGTCTTGTTCTTCCCTAGCCATGAGAAGCAAACACAAGTGATATGTGGAATATGTGGTGGCTAAAAACCGCTCTTACCTTTGGTTGATAATATTGGACAAGTGGGCTTGCCGTCCGAGACAATGGTGACACAAGAGTAAGAATGTTTGATTAGCAATCCAAAAGCGACCCACACACACACTTATGAGGAGCTTGGGTATGGTAAAGTGGCAAGAAATCGAAACGAAACCAACGAAAAGGCTATTGCAAGAAGTGGAGGATAACCACAAGGACCACGAAACAAAAGAGACTAACCACACAATCCGAGAAACAAAAGAGACTCACACGTGGAGACAAACGTGGATGGTGCGACTATAGGGAGGAGCAACTTGGACCTAACGAAGACTATGCTCGTGCCGCACCACCTCTCGAAGGACAACTAGCTCAAGTGTATGTGAAAGAGCACCCGATTTGCACAAGTGTGCCCATTTCTCTATTGGTTATTGGAGCTTGAGTATGGCTAGGATCACGGCTCGGCTTCTTTTTTTTTTTTTGAATCTTTTCTATTTCTCTTTTGCTTTTATGCTTTTGCCCGAGCCGAGTCCGCTACAACTAGATGCTCACAAGATTATGATATGGTCACTTGGTGTCACACAAGTGCAATGCTCACACTATGAAGAGCTAGCTCCTAGGAAAAAGTTTCGCGAAATGGAAGGGGATGTGTCGGAAGCTATACCTTTGATGTCGTCGAGGTAGCGATGAAGCGACACGAAGATGAAGTCGGTGAATAGTCGTGCGGCGGTAGCACCGGCCGAACGGGCGGTAAGACCGATTGCGGGCGGTAGTAACGGCCGTTCGGACGGTAGTACCGCCGGCGACGAATTGCGCGGCACGCTTGGGCTTGGAGCGGAAAAGTCCTCCGGAAAACACCAACGGAAAGTGGGGAAAAGGTTTTAAGCACGAGATCCGTGGATCAAAACCACAAATCGCTCACCGAATCGAAAGATCGAACGAAATCCATATCGGCTATTTTTTTTTTGAATTTTCGAAATTTGTATGGGAAAGAAAAATTTTGGTGGAGAAATGGCTAATAAAAGGTGGTAACTCGATCCAAATCCGTGGAAACCCTTGCTCTTGATACCAAATGATGTAGGGCTAGGCCCGATCTTCACGGATTTGAGGGGAAAACGGGGATGAACACGAAGAACACGAGGGGAAAACGAGGGAGATTCGTGGGCAAAACACAAGGATAACTAGCAAATCCTGCTAATGAACTCCACCCAACAACAAACCCTCAAAAAGGTAGCCTTTGGATCGAAGAATCAAAGCCAAACTTACTCTTGTTGAAACCAATTGCTCTTACCGGCCGGTCCACCGATCCAATAGAATCACCGCAGTGAAAGATTGGTTTGCACTACTAGAGACACCGCAGTGAAAGAGTAGCAACAACAAGATCTACCTCAACGAGGCACCCTAGCTACGAGGGAGGAGGAGCATGGCTCTCACAAGTCTCAGATTCAGTCTGCCTTCGAAATGGGGAAAGTGGAAAGCTATTTATAGTCTATTACAAAACGGGGCAGGAAAGGTGGGGAACCGGCCTGGGGGCCGGCCTAGGCCGGCCTGGAGGCCGGCTGGCTCTGGCGGGGGACCGGCCTGGGGGCCGGCCTAGGCCGGCCTGGAGGCCGGCCGGCTCAGGTGGGGGACCGGCCTGGGGGCCGGCCTAGGCCGGCCTGGAGGCCGGCTGGGCGCGTGGGCCGGCGGCGTCGGGGTGTGGCCCGGCCTGGGGGCTGGCCTGGGACGGTATGGAGGCCGGCGGCTTCTGGTGGGTGCCCGGCCTGGAGGCCGGCCTGGGCCGGTTGGGAGGCCGGTCGCCTCGGGTTGGAGGCCGGCCTAGGCCGGCTGGGAGGCCGGCCACCCTGTCTTCGCATCTCTCCTCCTCTTCTTGTCCATCTTCTTGGATCTCCTCTTGTCCATCTTCTCCATCATCTTGGACCTTCTCTTGGTCATCTCCTTGACTCCATTGTGGGCCATCATCCGGTTGGATCCTGAGTATGCACAAGGTACCGGCATGAAGTAGCAAACCATTCAAAGAAAGGTCGAGATCACACATCGAGAGGAGCGAGGTCACCTTTTCATGAAGAGCCTTGACTCTTGATCTTGTCATTGTGCCATTTGGCATGGTGTCCATGGTGTTGTCCACATGTGGGGCTACATCATTATGCGTCCGCTTTGGGTCGTGCCGTTGGAGGTGCCCTTACAGCCCTACAAAAGAAGCCCTCTCAATCCTCAGTAACATGGACAACATAGACAGTAATTAAGAACAGGGTCTGATAGATGGTCATGGTTTAGCGCATCCTCATCTCATATACTACACACCTACCACAGAACACTACTGCTGTGCAGACCAAGTGAAAAGCAAAGATCAGCCATGGCAGCCAACTTTCGGCTCAACGCTTCCTCTTGTTGGTTAGCCACTGTCTCAGGACGCACTGGACAGCTTCCTTCAGAGACGCCTTCCGTTCCTCTCTGAAGTCCATAGCTCTCCTACTGGATATCTCGTGCTGGCATTGTACTCGTTAATTTCACGCAGCGCCTTTGTCACCAACGAATATATTTCTTCACCGTGCTCTTCTCTTAATTATTGAAGCTTCGCGTCATCAGCATCAATTATTACCTAAAACACGCATGCACCATTGGAAGTCAAATAAGAGGTAGTGGAACTTATAGGAAACGTTATTCATGTGGTTGCCAGGAAATCATAGTAAATAACACATCATGGTAAAATAGGAGCCAGCATTTAATGGTATCCAAGATGACTACATTCTACCATGGATAGGAAGTTACAGTAAAAAAGCACAGTATAGCCGTACAATAATTAGCATTGAGACATCGAACATGATGGAATTCTATTCATGAGAAAGCAGTACAACCAAATAGAACTAAAACACAAAAGCATTAAAATGCTACTCCAAAATAACAGAAAAAAATATATATGCAACAGAAAAGATCGAAACATTTAAAAGCTTAGCTTATGTTACAGGACAGTTTTGCAACACTCGTAACTCAATGCTTCAAAGCTATGGGAGTATGTATTTTTTTTTTTTTTTTGAACAAGACAGATTTTATACCATTAGCAACACTTTACAGAGAGTAGTGTGAAAGGGTTCACACTTGAAGAGGCGAGAACATCTCTCGTAGTACAAGAACCTGCACCTGAACATAGACATCTAAAAGCTACAGGCCTGTTTTGAATTTTAAACGCTAGCTTAGCTTGATGATGCGCTTTAATATTAAAACACCTATTGATGTGTGCTACCCTGCTGCTAATAAAAGATGGAGACGCCTGTATAGTAGCAAGGATAGGCCTGATGTTCCAGTGACCTGCTTCTTTGAAGATGGAAGTCGCCGCTGCAGCCGACGCCAGAACGGAGCAATCTGTGTAGTAGTGTGGTTCCTGGATGTGGAGGGTATCTGCTAGCTTCGTGGCTAGGAGAAGCCCATATGCTTCGGCCTGGAGAGATGATGACACCGGAGGAGAAAGAGCCGAAACATGAAGCTGCTGACAGTGATCATTGTCTCCAAGTTGGATGACTACACCGATACCTGCAGGAGATGATTGTATATTTTCTTCATTTTTCCAGGCTGCATCGCAGAAAATTTGTGGACCTGCAACCAAGGATGGTTCTTGCTGGGTTATTAGCTGTTGAACAGCAGCAGTTGCAGCGCCTTGATCTTGGGATGCCATCACATCTTCTAACTCCGAGCCCTGCATGATTGCATTAGCCGCCGGATACACCTGCAATGGTTTGCAAAACTTTCTACCAAATAGAGTATCATTTCTTGCCTTCCAAAGGCACCATAGGAACGTGTATAGGCTGGTTGCATTAATATGGGGATGAGCAGAATCCAGCAATACCTTTAAAATTTGTGGAATTGAATGATTATCTTTAGCAAGTACCTCTGTTTTAATATACCAAGGAGAGAAAAGCCAAGCAGCCTTTGAGAATGGGCATAGGAAAAGCATGTGCATTTCATCCTCTAGGTTGCCGCATCTAGCACAGTTTTCACTAATATGTTTGGAGAACTTACTTGCACGCTTACCGGTGGGAAGAGCTCGACAAAGAAGCCTGCTATGGGAGTATGTAAAGGCAGTGGATTTTACAAACTAGATTCATACCGTCTCCTTCCCACCAACCATGACAACCCTAAAAGGGTGCCATTCTGGATTTCTAATTTCAGCTTCCCACTTTGAACAAAGAATGGCAGCAGTAACTTCTGTATCCTCTTTTGATAGATTCTGTCTGCATGCATTTGAAAATGCTTTCAGATCAAGCTCACCCATTCTCTTGATTCCTATATGTGCTTGGCCACCTGAAAGATCAAGCAAGCCCTGTGGAACATGCAGCAGATGAAAGGATCAACTCCCATAAGATCTGAAGAAAAGTATAAAATAGGTTAATCGTATTGCCGAAACAACATAACACTGTCCACATTGTGCATTTTCAGTTGATTTAAAAGAAACGTACATTTTCCAGCTCCTTCCGAGCTTCTTGCATCTCAGTATTGCTTTTGCTTTCTTTAATAACCAGAGTTTGGTTAAGTGACTCCATGGCATCCAGTTCATCCATCTTATCTTGCAGTTCTGCACTAAGTTCATTAATTTTTTTCGTCGATTCTGAATCTTCATGACCTGGCATATGCTTCATCACTTCCAATTTGCTCCTCAGTTGCTGTATTTCTAATTCAAGTGTCTATTTTGCCTCCAATTCCTGTTCTAACTTCCGGATTTTCTTTAAAGCAGCTTCTTTCTCTCTCTGTGATTTCCATACAGTAAAGGTAATATACAAGAAATGCTGCTCAAAAACCAAACCATCATATCACTTGAATGGAACCCGGACACATACCTTCTGATCTCCCACCAGCCTCAGCACATCCTCATTAGCTCTCTGTTGTTGCACTGTTGCCAACTTAAGGTGATTTGATTTACTAGCATTCTGAATTCAAGGAAAAGCAAAGTTACATAAGTTGCGCAAGGATTTCTAAGCAACAGGGACAAGTCTTCTGCACTTTAGTGCCTTTACATGCATATGGCTCATAATAAATATTTGTTCTCAACTGAAAATAAACAAGTAAAAAACAACACAGGTTACAGGTACAAAAACTCATAAGGTGTACGCAATTAGGATCAAACTTATTTAGGTGGCGCGTGCCATGTAAAAATGCACATGGTAGCATATCCATGGGCATGTGGTCAGTGATGCGTGCAGGAAAAAATAATGGAGGGTGCTCATGTTAGCTTGCTGATGAATAGAACACCCCAAATGCCAAATTGACGGTGCACCCACTTTTCTCGGGATCAGGAAATGCAATGGTCCCACTAGCACCCAATGAGCGCTCGCCAGTGCATATGGGGATTAGTGAGGCCACTGGACTCCACTTCAAAAGATGTAAGAAGGGTGCAAAACATGAGATGTGAGAAGCCAATAAATCACACACCTTCTGCTTCTCTTGCTCAAGATTCCTTCTCTCATAATCACTTTTTGCAGCAAGGTCATCAAGCTGCTTGGATCTCGAATTAAGTTCTCTTATCTTGGACTCCAGCAGTCCAGCTCCGAACGCAGATTTTGGTTCTCATCAATGACCTTCTGAGAATGTCTGCGAGTTAGCTGCTGCATCTTCCGAATTTCTGATAGTCATAAGTTAGTGATTGTTAAACAACTGAAAACATGGACGTGCTGACGACAGAAGAACACGCATCACACTTTTTTTCGAAAAAGGGGGAAACCCGGACTCTGCACCGGTCGATGCACACTGCCAACATGCACGAATAAGTTACGAAAATCAACACAAACCTTCATTATAAGCCTGGAGAAGTTGTTCCCTTTGCGCCATCATCTTCTCAAGTGACACAGCTATCTCGTGGTATCTGAATTGAAGCTCCTGTAAATACTGATTCTTGACCTCAATTTGGTTAGCTAAATTAGCTACAAGTTTTTTATTTTTATGTGTTCCTTCATTCTCAAGATCATAGATAGTTTTCAAGTCAGCATTTTTCCTTAAGTGGTCTCCAATTAGCCCTGGAGAACTGTGATCCTCACCTCTTGCAACCCAGCCAAAAAGTTCTGACCATTTATTCTGTTTTTTTTTTCCAGTCGTTTTTACCATAACCTTCTGCCTCGAAGTATTTTTCAAATGCAAGTGCATTTCTGAAACCATTCCAATCTCTTGCAAACTCAAGAACAGCATTCCCTGTATGACCTCTAAAAGTCCATACAGGAGTAACCTTCAGCGGGCAAAAGCGTGATAATTTTTCCTTCAAACGGTCTCCACTTTCTCCAATCTGACGTCCATCCCTCCATTCAGTAGGCACATTAGCTACAACACCCATCCAGGGCCACACAAACTTCTCATGTCTGTTCAGAAGAGGTTGTGGCTCCAAGGCAATTAGCTGTGACTGTGGCTCAGGGGATTTAGCAAGGCCATTCTTCAAATGCTTGGCGAGGGCACGGTGGGTTGCCTTATCTTTTGCCGGTCGGTTAGGTTCTGCACCTACTCCTGAGGCATAATGTATAGTGTAATCTTTCTTCTTTCCACTGCAGAATGGGCAACTGAAACTTTCACCATTGTTAACTTTTAAATCTCCTGACATCAAGCTTGCATAAATTTTGCCTTCATACTCATCAATTTCAGCATCGCTAATGTCTGAATCATCATCTAAACTACATTCCATTTTCAGGAAGGAATGAAAACCTTTATTACCTAGACATGAAACAGAGATTGTAAAAGGATAATCAATGTATTTATACCAATAAACATTATGTAATTACAATAAGGATATAAGTAGGAATGACATTTTCTAAATAGCGTCAGACTAGAAGTAGTTTCAGATGTAGCAACATAAATAAAGTTTATTATAATAACTCTGAAGAAAACCTAAATATGTTGTATCAACTCATATAGGCGATCAGCATAGCATTACTTATTGTGTGAACCCTGCCCCCCACGCTCTTGTGTTTTTTCTTGTGCTCTCACATAAGTTGCAAGACAACAAAATATTTAGCTGTTTATAAGTTGCAAGCTAGACAGCTAGTATGCAAGTCACACCAATGCCTCTGCCGTGGGTGCACCACAAAAAAAATGGGGCACCAACCGCGAAGGAGTTCGGGTAAGTGCAGCTTTCTCACTCGGCGCTCCCAGTGTGAATCACACTCTGGACAGACCAGAATACAACAATGCAGTTAGCATTTTGTCGAACAGGCTGAGGGCTTCGGTGCACCAGAAGCAGGGGAGCAGGAACTTGTTGCTGAGATAAGTGGAGGTGATGCAGCCAAACTAGATGGCTAAGAAACATTCAGTCACTACCCTCAGACTTATACATTCAGACTAACAACCTTCATACTGAAACATTACACTAACAACCTATCCAGAAACCCTTTCCAGCCTCGAACTGCAGCAAATTTCACTAACTGAAAAAAATCAAACGTGCATCATGTCCAATTAGGCTCGAGGGCTGTTAGTCTGCAGAAACCCTTTGGTCTGCAGGTTGTTAGTATGCAGAAACAACCTATCCAGAAGTTACCAGAGTTCGAGAATTCAGATGTCAAAAATATCGTCAGGAAATCATGATACGTTTCTGACAGTTATAAAAAAAGTAGGTCTTTCCGGAAATTAGGCAGAAGATTTGGCAGCGGCATCAAATGGGGAGAGGGAAGCTCACTGAGACACTGCCGATTCGGGGTGCTGCCGCTGGACGCCGGGCGTCGTTGTTGCAGCCGCCTGGAGGAACCGCAGAGGAGGAGGCGGCGGAGCGAACACGGGGGCGCAAGGGGTAGCCCGCCTCTTTCGTTCCAGCCGCCGGGAGGAACGAGCGGCGGAGGTGGAGGAGAGGCGGACAGGGAGACGCACCAGGCAGGTCGCCGGCCAGTCCAAGGAGCAGGCGCGACGAACAGATCGTTTGGGAACGCATACACAGTAATACGTGTCCTTTTCTTTGATACGTGTCACTTTTCTTTGCATAGGAATATTGAACGAAGAGGAGTCGAGTTAGATACAAATTGTGTGGTGTGCAGGCGTCAATTCGAAGATGGTGGTCATCTATTTTTCAGATGCAAAGGAGTGAAAAAGCTTTGGCGAATTCTGCAGCTGGACAATGTCAGAGAAGAGTTGATGACTCGCCAAGGGCCTCTTCGTGTACTGCAGCGGATCATGCAGTTACCTTATGATCAGAAGATGAGAACAGTAGCCTTATTATGGTGCTGGTGGTCGGAGAGAAATAAAGAGAATCATAATCAGAAAAGGCTAGCTGACGGGGAATTCCAATTCCTGGTAATTCGTCACACAAATGAATGGCTTTAGTTTTGCAAACCTAAAACCAATCAGAAGGTGTGTAGTAATAGCCGGTGGTCTCCACCCCCAGAAAATTTTATCAAGTTGAATACGGACGGTGCGTTCATGGAGAGATCTCACTCTGGAGGCTGGGGTGCCATTGCTGGTGATCAGCGGGGCGAGATTATTTTTGTTGCTGCCGGCCATGCACATCACTTGTCTGATGCGCTTCATGCGGAAACAATGGCTGTACAGAATGGTCTTTGTATCGCCGACCAGATGGGTATTGGAAGAGTGATTATCTCGACTGATAGCCAAGTTCTCAAGAATGCAATTGAAACACCATCGCTTGATCAGGCTAGATTGGGACAACTCTTCCTTGACATCAAGTTTCAGCTTGCTATGGAGTTTATTGACTACACAGTTGAGTATTGTCCAAGGGAATATAATAAACCTGCTCATGTTTTAGCAGCTATGGGTATGGGGATGGACCAGAACAACCAATCTATGTGGTTGTTGGGGTTCCCAGATGATGTATCTCGTCTTGCGGCCGGCAATTTAGGGACACTTCTTTTGGCTTCCTGAGTAGCTTCTAGGTCCACAACCGCTGAAGCCCAAAAGAAGTCTCTGAATTCTGGCCCGCTTATTTCCACCGAGAAGCGTCGCCGCTGTGTATTTGCAAAAACGAGGAACGACCTGATTCCCGAGCTTCTCGTCTCGGCAGCGAGGGGGTACGAGGAAAACAGACATGTTGTTCTGCATAATTACGAAGATACTGCCACCCCGCGCGTCCGCAGCGAAGCGTTGCTCTGCCCGACTCGATACACCTCGGTCCAGAAAACGGACTAGGCTATCCTCCCAAAACACGACCTCCACAGTCTTGCCCCATCCCCGCCGCCGCCGCTTGCCCCATCCCAGCCACCGCGCCGCACCCACCCCGGCCACCACCAGATCCAGCTTCGCCGTCGCCGGATCGCACTACTCCGCCTCGATTCCTCTCCGTTCTGAAGCTCTCCCCGTCCCTAGCTCGCCCACAAGGACCGCGTCGGCTCCGGCAGCTGCTGCTCTGCCGCCGCCCCGTTTCCTTCCTCCTCGGCTCCGGCAGCTGGTACTGGTCGCTCCGCCTCGGCTCCGACAGCTGCTGCTGCTCGCTCTGCCTCGACTCGTTCCGCCCCGAAAGTTGCTGTACCCGACTCGCGACGAACCATGTCGATGCAAGCAGCGGTAACCATGCTCTGCCCCGTCTCTGCTACGTTTATCTTTGAGACGATGCAAGTAGTTGTATACAGTAGCGGTAACCATGCTCTATTTGTTGGACAACACAGTAGCTTCAGTTATGTTAATTTCATAGGTATTTCAGTTAATTTCACTATTATTTTAGCTGAGAACCGAATGGATGCATAGGTATTTCAATTATGTTAATTTCAATGTTATTCTGTATCTAGATGGCAAAGCCGAAACATGTGAAAGCAACTTGGGATCCCGTTGCTCATCGTATATTTCTTGACGTGTGCATTGAAGAAGTAAATGCAAATAATCGTCCGGCCCAAGTTCTAAATGCCCTCGGTTATGCTAGTTTGGTTAAGAAGTTCAACGAGCCGCACGAAAAGAAATTATGATCGCAAACAAATGAAAAATAGGTGGGAAACACTTAAAAAAGATTACACGGTTTGGAAGAGATTGGTGCAACATGCAACCGGTCTAGGAAGAGATCCAATCACGGGGACCATTGATGCTAGCGATGATTGGTGGACACTTGAGATACAAGTAATGACAACTCCATATGTCTGGTCCTCTTCATCTGAGAGCGCTATGGCTACACTACGACAGAGCATCGCTGAGAGTTTGGTAGCTTGAGTGGTTCATTTTATTGTAATTTAAAAATCACTATGACATTTATTTTATTTTGGCATGTACTGAATTATTATATGATACCATGTTTTTATTATTATCGTATTATTATTTTTACTTGTATATGTTTTTCTACTAAAAAAATTCTACTAAAAATGACACACGTATGATATTTAGTACAGTACATATCAAATACAGGGGCGTTATAGACATCTTACAACTCAACACAACAAATAAGCCAAAATTGTAGAAGCCCAAAAGATGTCTCCTGAGGAGTTTCTACAGGCTTCTCCCCACCGCAGTTTCTCCCCACCGAAATCCATCAGCTAGCTTATGGTGAATCACAAGCCCAAAAGAAGTGTGCCTTAGCCGTGTCCTAATGGAATGCATGTGTTCCGGTCAAAAAAAAAAACTCCATCGGGGAGCCCCTAAAGCACCTAAAATCGGTTAAACCGGAGTCCCAAAGCTCTTGTTCGTTCCGAATACCATCCGGCACCACTAACTGGATCTCCAACTTTGAGAGTTGTCTTGGCGGTGCCGGACACGGTCTGGCCCGCGCATCCGATAGATTGGGCCCGCCTATCATCGACACGAAACTATGCGACGCGTTGAAGCGCAGGCGGTAGTGATTCAGCGATGCAGGCGCCATCGAGTCATCGTATCGTTGCATGCGTCGTACCGTTTCAGGCGGTGTCGTGGGGTTGTCACAGCAAGTACTTCCTCCGGGAAGCTAAGTTGTGGGGCCATTGGCGACTAGGACACAGGAGTTGTTAATCTCGACAAGGGGATAATGAATTTACCCAGGTTCGGCCCCTCTGTTTAGAGGTAAAGACCTACTTCCTGCTTGTTCTTTATTGTTGTGGACTTGATCTCTATTACAGGGTTTCGACTCCTCTAACTTGGGAGTCGGCGACTACGGGTTTGGTGTTTCTTGAGAGCTTATGAGACCTAGCCCGATCTAAGGTCTAGGGCCCTCCTTATAAAAATTGTCGGGTCCCTGGACTTACAACTTATGTTGAGTTACACTTGAATACGGAGTCCTACTCTAGGTCTTCACCTTCCAAGTTGGTACTCCGGGTTGTATTTGGACTCCGGTCCCCGCCGGGTCCTTTCCCTTCTGCTGACTCGTAACGGGCTGGCCGGCTTATTCCTTGTCCAGCCCATGTTGCTTGAAGTGTAACCCGACTTGGGCCTCCTAGGTTCTGGCGGGTCCACTTTCCGGCTCCATGGGCCTACCTGGAAAGTATCCCCCCATCAGTAGCCCCCGAATTTATCTTGGGCGCAGTCTTGGCGTATACATCCGGCTCCCTTTTCTCCGGCTTCTTTTTTGGAGTTGATAACTCGGAAGTCGTCTGCTGCTGGCTCCAAGATAAATTCCTGCATAAACATAAAGAAACTTGATAAAAACAAGTCATCCCTCTCCTTTACTCTGGCCTCACAATCGACCCCCACTCCCTGGTTGGTCATGTGGCCATAGCCCTTTACGAGTTGGCTAGGAGGGCAAACTTCTCACTTATCCATATTGGGGACTCGTCTTTTAAAAACGAGCCGGCTCTTCTGAATCATTTTGTTATTTCATTTCCGCATGTGTCATCTGTTTGACCGTGGTCATCGGGATGCTTCGGTTTCGCCGCGTATCTTTGCAAATGGATAAAATCCCGCGATTCCTGCAATTCCCGCGCATCTAGCGCAACAGACAGCGTCGTTGTTCTCTAGGGTTCACTTATCCCCTTTATTTAAGTGTGGGGACCAGATCTTCACTTCACCCTTTCTGCTTCCACTTCGTCTTCTTCCTCCGCCCGCACGTGCTCTTTCTCTCTCACGCACGCACACCTTTCTCTCGCCATGGCACCCAAGCTCTCCAAGGCTGCTAAGGGGAAGAAGACCTTGGGCTCGGTGGTGGACATTGCCGCCGCCGCCGCTGCTGCGCCCGCATCAAAGCGGACAATCTCCGCCAACTTGGGCAGATCTCTGCTGATCCAGGACTCCCTCAAAGGGTACGAGGAGTCCGGGCTCATCTCCGCCAGCATCTCCTGGTGCGCTGCCGGCGAGGAAACTAAACCATCACCGGCTGTCGGGGAGGTCGTCGTCTTCGGTGAGCATCTCTTCCGCGGCTTCACTCCTCCCGGCAATCTATTTTTCCATCAGGTCCTTGATTTCTACAAGCTTAGAATCCATGATCTTGCCCCCAATTCCATCTTGAATCTCTCCAATTTCGTAACTTTATGGGAAGATTATCTTCAAATCAAGCTGGATTTGGACTTCTTTCTTGAACTCTTCTACTGTAATCCCCAGCCTGAGCGTGCTGGTGGCCCACTTCTCAAATGTGGTGGTGTTTCTTTACAACGCGGCCAGGGCTCTCTCTTTCCCAAACCTATTCTGCCGAGTCATATCAAGGACTGGCAGAAAACTTACTTCTATTGCAAGGACACGTCCCCTGTGGACGAGCCCCATCTTCCCGACTTCTCTTCTGAAAGTCTCCAGATAAATGCCAACATGAAAGCCAAATGCTCTGAAGATGCTCGCCCAAAGGTCGACTCCTTGATGGGACGACTCCGCGCTCTTGTAGCGCATGGACTCGGGGTAATGGACCTGGTGCTCTGCTGGACGACTTGGAGAATCCAGCCACTTAGTCCCAGGACTCGGCTAATTGTCGAGTACACTCGCTGTGTGACAGACGACCTCCGGATGACGGAGAATCAAGCCAGCACTACTGATATTAACAGATTGGTGAGGAAACTGACTGGCAAGCTGGTGAAGGACCAGGAAAGCTTTGGTCTTTCACCTTTCTGTGTAACGACTCCTCCTCCAGCAGTAAGTTGCTCGAAACTTATACTTTGACTTTACTCTTACTGTACTTCAACTGCTTCTTTGTCTGATTGTACCTTTCTGAACTTGTGCATGGCTTACTAATAGATGGTGGTCACCCAATGACCAAGGCGCCAGCGCTGAAAGCGACGAGGGCAATGAAGAAATCCGGGAGTCCTCTCCTAAGGCTCCTGATGATGGTGCCAGGGATCCTTCCGCTGGGAACCCACCAACTGCTATGACGACTTCCTCTGGCGAGTCGTCTAGTGATAAGGACCCGGCCCCGATGCCTCGTAAGACTTTGAAGAGGAAGGAGCGAACTGGAGTCCCAAAGGTGCCTGATGGGGGGATGCTTTATAGGTAGGCCCATGGACCCGGAAAGTAGACCCGCCAAGACCAAGAAGGCCAAAGCCGAGTCATGCATCAAGTCACATGGGCTGGGCTGGAGACAAGCTGACCAAGGCCCATGACGGAAAAGGGACCCGTCAGGAAGGAGTCCAAGTACAACCCGGAGCTCTAACTTGGAAGCCCAAGACGTAGAGTAGGACTCCGTGTTCTAGTGTGACTCGGTGTAAGTTGTAAGTCCAGGGACCCGGCCACCTTTATAAGCGGGGTCCCGGACCTTAGATCAATAAGTCAAGAGAAGCCAGACGAGCCCTAAGCAATCCAGAAACACCAGATTCATAGTCGCCGACTCCCCAGATAGGAGCCGAAACCTTGTAATCGAGATCAGATCTATAACAATAAAGAGAAGCAGGAAGTAGGTCTTTACCTCTAATCAAGAGGGGCCGAACCTGGGTAAATCTATGTCCTTTGGCGAGATTAACCTCTCCTACGTACTTCAATCATCAATGGCCCCAGAACTCACCTTCCCAGAGGAAGGACTTGCCGTGACAACCCGACGACAGTTGGCGCCCACCGTGGGGCCTATGAGGCATGGAGTTGAGATTGTGGGAGCTGCTCGCCGGGCCATGGAGAAACTCGCCATCGGGCGAGTCTACACTGATGAGCATGGAGAAACCGAGATCAATGACTCCGGTTGGACTTCAGATATGCATGAAGTCGACGATGGTTATCAGCTTGTCTTTGGAGGGATCAATGTGTTCGTCGGCATGGTTTGTGCGTCAGGACTTCGCGCTAACTCGGCGGAATCAGTATCAGAGCCTACAGTTGTTGTCGAGTCCGACGACGAGGAGTCGGTCGGCACATCAGAAGTCAGCATCATCGCCGAGCCAGAGAAACAGCTTGCTGTCAACAATGAGGAGGAGTCGCTGGCAGAGCCATGTATGGAGCCAGGTTACGACGCCGATTCAGAGTCTATCTTACCCTTGTTTGAGGATCATCTTGGGTATGGAATTGAGGAGGAGGATTACGAGGAGTCGCCAGTACGCGCCCGCGTCGTTGGTGTCTACATGTCTGGGAACGGCGGAAATCAGTTTGATCCAAGCCTGCTGACAAAGTAAATCAATGCAAGCAACGCAGCAGAGCGGGCGGCCGAGTTAGCCAGTGCGCGTGCTGCAATGGAGAGGCAACTAGCGGAAATCAACGAGGCAAATCGCAGATTGGCGGAAGAGCGGGCCCGGGTTACACTACTAGGAAACTAGCTATAGGTGGATAGATATTCTGTGGCGCACTAAAGTAGCCGTGCGCCACAGAATATATTCTGTGGCGCACCGTTGGCCGTGCGCCATAGAAATCCTCCCCTTTCTGTGGCGCATATCTAACAGATACGCCACTGAAATATGTTATTCTGTGGCGCACCCGTGTCCATGCGCCACAGAAAACTAGTGGGCCCCACAACCACGGCTGGATTGCAGCCTACTCCACATTTTCTGTGGCGCATGGCGAAGGATGCGCCACAAAAATATGTGTTTCTGTGGCGCATCTGGATCCATGCGCCACAGAAATATGGGTGGTCCCCGCCCCAAAAAATTGAGTGAGATGCGCCACAGAAATGACACTTTCTGTGGCGCATCCTGCTCTATGCGCCACAGAATTTAAATATAGAACACAAACACATTTTAAAGAAATTAAAGACTTTTTTTGTGTATCAAAATATGTATGCTCTATTAAAATATGTGTGTTCTAGCTACTATATATTATATAGCATGTGTGTGTGTGTGTGAGACAAGAATATATATATATATACCATGAATAAAATATGTGTGGTCTACTAACAATTGTGTATATATTCGTCTTTAATTTCTTTAAAATGTGTTTGTGTTCTATATTTAAATTTAACCAAAAAAATTTTAAACGAATTTTTTTTATTTCAATATAACCAAAAATGTTTTTTTAAAGCATAACAAATGTGTTTGTGTTCTATATTTCAATTTATCCAAAAAAATTTTGTGTAAATTTAAATATAGAACACAAACACATTTTAAAGAAATTAAAGACTTTTTTGTGTATTAAAATATGTGTGGTCTACTAAAATATGTGTGTTCTAGCTACTATATATTATATACCATGTGTGTGTGTGAGAGACAAGAATATATATATATACCATGAATAAAATATGTGTGGTCTACTAACAATTGTGTGTATATTCGTCTTTAATTTCTTTAAAATGTGTGTATGTTCTTTCTTTCAATATAACCAAATTTTGCGGAGTCGCCAGGAAGAGCTTACTTCAATCCAGCATCGCAGAGCCAGGAGTCGCCTGCGTGGAGGAGTCATTGTCAACCCAACTGCTTTGTTCAACACACCCAATGGTCCAGGCGCAGGAGCCGGGCTAGGAAGTTCATCAGCTGCAGGAGGCGGCGCAGGAGGAGGAGCTACACCACCACCACCACCACCACCTCCAGAAGGACCCGGCGGCAACGGTACCAACGGACCACCACCTGATGGAGGAGTCGGAGGAGGATCAACGGGTGGTATGGGACCTCCACCTGGCAGGTTTCGTACTCCAGAGGGGCATTACTCTAACCCTATGGACAACGTTCATGCGGCAACAATGAGATTAGAGAATATAGAGATACCAGAAGGACCAGCGGGGCAGGAGACCCGCCGTGCTATTGAGATGCTGAAGACAGCAATGACTCAGCAAGCTCTTTATCCAGCGTTTCCAGATGCGAGTAGGCTGCACTCGACACCGTTCAACTCCGGCACGAGGAGTCGGCACGACGAGTCCCACCCGGCCAACTCTACAAGCGCAAGGCGCCGTGAACAAGAGAGGAACAGGGCAAACATACCAACTGCCTCACGAGCTCAACTGGTGGTTGATGAAGCGAGACAGCGACGAGAGAGGGAGGCGGCGAGGGCTCGGGAGGCTGAGAGGGACAGAGCCCTAGCTGGTCCAGATAACCAGCTTCAGCCAACCCGAATGCACACAGATGTGACTTTTCCTGGTACCTCTCCTTCACTAACAGGACCAGAGTGCCTGTCAGATGCCATCAGGTCAGAGTCTTTCCCCAGCGACTTCAAGGAGCCGCGTAAAGTTCCCAATTACGAGCCCAACATGGACCCAACTTCCTGGTTGGGCACATACGAGATGACAATGAGTATCCGCAATGCCACAGGTAATCTGTGTGCCAAATTCATGTACCTTATGATGGAAGGAGCAGCCAAAGTGTGGATGCGTAACTTGCCTCCTAGATCAATCAATTCTTGGGAGCAGTTGAAGTCGGCTTTCGTACAGAACTTCCAGGGAACATGCAAAAAGCTTAGTACCATAGAGGACTTGGAGCGGTGTGTTCAGAGAAAGGGCGAGTCTGCAAGGCATTGGATGAAGCGGGTGTCGGAGATCATCAACTCATCGCAAGGACTCCCAACAATTTCAGTGCTAATGGCAATGGAGAGAAATTGCAGCTACAATCCCTTGAGCTGGAAGCTGGGTCGTATGAAGGAGAGCCTGAATCAAGGTATTCCCCTTACGATCGACGAGATCATGACAGGCGCTAATAAGCACGCTGCCACAGACAAAACAAAGGATCAGGAGGAAGGGCCTAAAGGACATGGTGGCAATGGTCAGAACCAGAATCAAAGTCAGAATCAGAACCAGGGAGGTAACAAGCGACCATATGGAGACAACTCTGACCTAGTGGCTAATACAAACACTGGGGTCAGACGCAAGGACAACAATTCTCAAGGGTATCAGGGGCGTAGGCCAACCACAGAGGAGGTTTTGGTGAGTCCATGCCCCAAACACGCCAGAAACGGCAAGTGTGGTCATACCCTGGGACAGTGCATGGATTTGCAGCGTGCCAGGTTCCCAGGACCAGGAAATAGAGGCAATAACAATGGATATAGAGGAAACAATGATGGTGGAGGACCCGACAACCATGGTGGAGGAGCCGGCAATAACCCTAACCAACCTCAAGGAGGAGGTAACCAACAGGGCGGGTTCCAGCAGAACCCGAAGCAGCTTCACGATGACAATGGGCAGTATTATGTCACAACTCGGCCACAGAACCCGAGTCGTGGCAGTTACCACGTCTTTACAACAAGCACGTCCAAGCGTGCCAAGAAATTAAAGGTTAGAGCTATCAATGCAGTGGAGCCGGCAATCCCACAGTGGCTCAGGTGGTCAGAGCAAACCATCACATGGAGTCGGGCAGATCATCCACCAAGAGTCGACAACCCAGGGCAGCTAGCCTTGGTGGTGGCACCTCAAGTTGGGGGCTACACATTGAACAAAGTGCTCATGGATGGTGGAAGTAGTATCAACATCTTATATTATGACACATTACAGAGGATGTAGCTGCAAGATAGGCAGCTAATACCCACTGGAACAGTTTTTCATGGAATCGTACCAGGAAAGTCAGCCAAGCCAATCGGTAAGATTTATCTTGAGGTTGCTTTTGGGACAGTGGAGAATTTCCGTTCAGAGATTATGCCTTTTGAGGTAGTGGATCTCAAGAGTCCATATCATGCTCTCTTTGGTCGACCAGCATACTTTAAGTTTATGGCTAGACCATGCTATGTTTACTTGAAGCTCAAGATGCCAGGTCCAGCAGGAGTCATTACAGTCAATGGCAGCAAACAGATGGCATTGGAGTGTGAACTAGGAGATGCAGCAATGGCCGAGACAGCTTGTGCTCAAGAGGAGCTGAAATTTTACAAGGCAAACGTGGACCCGGAGGACAACTCGGTCCTTAAGAAGCCGGCCACAGAGGAGAAGATGAAATTCAAGTCAGCTCAGGATACAAAGCAAGTCGACTTTACCCCTGGTGATTTTTCCAAGCAGTTCACCATTGGGGCACACCTCTCTGATAAATAGGAAAGCGCGCTCGTCGAGTTCATCCGTGAGAACCGGGACGTCTTTGCATGGAAGCCATCGGACATGCCAGGAGTCCCGAGAGAACTCGCCGAGCACAGCTTACACGTTAACCCTAATGCAAGACCAGTTAAGCAAGGTCTGCGCAAGTTTCACGATGACAGGAGGAAAGCCATCGGAGAAGATGTGGCTCGACTCCTCGCAGCCGAGTTCATCAAGGAAGTCTTTCACCCAGAGTGGGTAGCCAATCCAGTACTAGTGCCAAAGAAAACAGGAGAGTTGCGGATGTGCATCGACCTCACGGGTCTTAACAAGCATTGCCCTAAGGACCCATTTGCATTGCCTCGTATTGATCAGATCATTGACTCCACAACGGGGTCAGAGTTACTTTGTTTTTTGGATGCCTATTCAGGGTACCACCAGATCAGACTCAACATAGAGGATGAGCTGAAGATGTCCTTCATTACGCCCTTTGGAGCATTTTGTTATACAACAATGCCCTTTGGACTCAAGAACGCAGGAGCTACATATCAGAGGTGTATCCAGAATTGTTTCAGAGAACAGATTGGAAGGAATATTCATGCTTATGTGGATGATGTAGTTGTCAAGTCTCAGAAAGCCGACTCCCTGATAGCAGACCTGATAGAAACCTTTGATAACCTGCGCAAGTACAAGATGAAGCTCAACCCAACCAAGTGTGTTTTTGGAGTCCCTGCAGGCAAACTCCTAGGCTTCATTGTTTCAGAAAGAGGCATTGAGGCAAACCCAGAGAAAATCAAGGCTATTCACAACTTGCAGAAGCCGACTTGTCTAAAGGACGTTCAGAAACTCGCTGGTTGTGTAGCAGCTCTCAGCAGATTCATCTCAAGACTCGGGGAGAAGGCGGGTCCTCTCTACCGACTCCTGAAGAAGTCAGACAAATTCATATGGGACAAAGAAGCTGACGATGCTTTTGAGGGCTTGAAGAAAACCCTATCATCAGCACCAGTACTTGTAGCTCCTACAGATAAGGAGCCCATGCTATTATATGTGGCTGCCAATGAACGGGTGGTCAGTGCAGTAGTAGTGGTGGAACGATTAGTGGAAGGAAAAGAGTACCCAGTACAGAGGCCTGTTTACTACATTAGTGAAGTCCTCGCAGATTCAAAGCAAAGGTACCCTCAATGGCAGAAATTAGTCTATGGAGTTTTCCTTGCAAGTAGGAAGCTTAAGCATTATTTTCAAGAGCATCCAATCAAAGTGGTGAGTTCAGCACCACTGGCTGACATTATACGCAACAGAGATGCAACAGGTCGAGTCGCCAAGTGGGCAATCGAGTTAGGTCCTTACCATATCACATATGAGCCAAGGACAGCAATCAAGTCTCAAGCTTTGGTCGACTTTGTCAATAATTAGACTGATTGCACGTCCTCACCAAGTTCACCTTGCACCAAATATTGGACAATGCACTTCGACGGATCCAGACAGCTAGAAGGCTCAGGAGCCGGCGTGGTTTTAACTTCACCAAAAGGAGATTAGTTGGCATATGTCCTTCAGTTGCATTTTGATTGCACAAACAACATGGCAGAGTATGAGGCTTTGCTACACGGCCTGCGTTTGGCCAAGGAGATGAACATCAAGCGTATCAGGTGCTTTGGAGACTCGGATCTCGTAGCCCAGCAAGTATCTGGAACCTGGGACTCGAAGGATGCAAACATGGCGGCTTATAGAAGAGCAGTCGAACAGATAGCCGGGTTCTTTTCTGGTTATCAAGTGGAGCATATCGACAGACGCAAGAACGAGGCCGCAGATGCGTTATCACGACTCGGCTCTCGTCGGGAGAAAGTACCCCCAAATGTATTTGTGGATGAACTTCACCATCCATCAGTCAAGTTGCCTTCAGAGGAGGAGTTAGCCTTCCCAGATCCAGAGTCGGCACTTGTGGCAAGCAGTACGGGCAATCCCAGCATGGACAGAGCCCTACCTTGCATATCTCCTACGGGGTGAACTACCGAAGGATGTAGTCAAACGGAAACAACTCATCAGACGATGCAAGTCCTACACAGTCATTAATGGCGAGTTGTACAGAAGGAGTGTCACTGGAGTCTACCAGAGGTGTGTGTCTCTAGAAGAGGGCAGGCAAATACTGCAAGAGATTCATGCAGGTGATTGTGGTCATCATGCATCTACTAGATCATTGGTGTCAAAAGCTTTCAGGCACGGGTTCTTTTGGCTAACAGCACATTTGGACGCAGAAAAGATAGTTCGAGTCTATGATGGATGTCAAAGGTACGCAAGGCAAGACCACGTACCAGCCCAAGAGCTAAGGACTATTCCTATCACTTGGCCGTTTGCAGTTTGGGGGCTTGACATGGTGGGTCCTTTCTCAAAGTCGCCTTGTCAGAAAACCCATCTGTTAGTAGCAGTTGACAAGTTCACCAAGTGGGTGGAAGTCGAACCCGTCAGCAAAGTCGACGGAGCATCAGCAGTGAGATTTTTCAAGAAGATAGCAACACGCTTCGGATATCCTCACAGCATCATTACAGATAATGGTACCAACTTATCAGTTGGAGAGATGGCCAAGTTCTGTGGTGAGAACAACATCAGACTCGACCTAGCCTCAGTGGCACACCCACAGTCTAATGGACAAGCAGAGAGGGCAAATCAGGAGTTGCTGAAGAGAATTAAGCCTCGGCTCCGAGTCCTCTTGCTAAGAGCCGCCGGGTGTTGGGTTGAGGAGCTGCCAGCAGTACTATGGAGTATAAGGACGACTCCCAATAGATCCACCGGCTTCACACCTTTCTTCATGGTGTATGGAGCAGAAGCCGTCCTGCCAAGCGACTTGTTGCATGACTTGCCACGAGTCGCCAATTATGTCGAGACAGAGAATGAACTCGCTTGCTAGGACTCGGTGGACGCACTCGAGGAAGCAAGGGAGTTAGCCCTTGAGAGATCAGCAGTTTATCAGCAGGACCTGCGGCGATATCACGCACGCAGAATCAAGACTTGGACTTTCCAGGAAGGCGACTTAGTACTTCGCCTTGTCCAAAACAGGGAGGGGATGCACAAGTTATCTCCACCATGGGAAGGACCGTTCGTCATAAGCAAGAACTTGCACAATGGGTCGTACTATCTAATGGATGTACGAGAGCCGGCAAGTGAAAGTAAAGGAGCTGACACAGCTCATACGCTAGACCCATATGCAGAGGCAAAGAGGCCATGGAACATAGCTCAGTTGCGTCCTTATTATACTTAAGTTGTAATAGTTTTATGAGTTGACAGGCAAAGAGCCCAGTGAGCCATGCCTAGATGTAATCAAATTATTATGATCAAAAGAAATAAAGCCGGCTTCTGTGAATATGAGTTCTTTAGTCGAGTCACCCAGTGAGTGCGCTTTATTTTTAAATTTTGGTCATTAGGTTTTTGGGGGCATGCTTTTCAGTGAAAAAAGTCAAAGCTTAGACTCTTGAACCCAGCACAGTAGCCAAACTTTTCCTAATTTTCTCGCTGGTAAGTCAGATGCATCCTGCACAATATGACTAATCTACAGGCATGACTTGTCTCCGGCTCTTATGAATCCTAAGGGACATGAGGTGTCAGGAGCTTGTCAGCACAAGCTGTCAGAGAAGTCATGCAGGGCCTACTTATTCATCAGTGGATAATTAGATGGGTTATAAGAACCACAAAATGACTTGCATAGATAATACATATCAATCTCACAGTTTAACAAGCAAGTCATTACAAGCCGATTGGCAAATTTCCAGAACAAGTAGTTCAAAAGACCTAAAAAGGTTTTGCACCAGTAGCACATCATTACAAAAATTCAAAAGTCATTCAAGGGATGATCCTCTAGAGGAGTCGACTTCTCAGCTGGAATTGGGGAGTCCTTCTTCACAGGAGACTTGTCTTTTGTTTGAGCAGCAGAGGCAGGAGCCGGCTTCACAGGAGGCTTGGTGGCGACTCTCTTCGTTTGAAAACCAGTGCCTCTGGGACTCTTCATGTGCTTGGCCAGCTCTTCCTGTCTCTGGGCGTCGCCAGAGATAGCTCTTGAAGGAGTGGGCGCAGCAGGAGTCTTCAATATAGGCTCGGCACCAGGAGCAGGAGCCGCCGGTGATGAGGAACTCGGTGCAGCAGACGAAGAGGGGACACCAGATGAGTCCTGTGAGGGGCGACCAAATTTTACAATCTCAGGAGTCTGGAGCAACCCTTTTGTTCTCCAAGTCATAGTGATGAACCCATACCTCAGGGTCCATCTTGTTGGCAATCTCACAAGCGTATGGCCGCACCAGCTTTTCCTCAGCCTTGAAGTTGTCTTGGGTGAAGGGTCTGCCATCCTCATGTTGTTCTGGCTTTCCTATAGTAAGCAGTGCCGGCTCTAAGACAGTGGGATAATAGCTGTGGGCTAGGGCAATGATTCTGATGGATGCTCTCCTCAAAGAAGATTGCTTCCACAGTCGCATATACCCTGGTGCCCTAGACAACTCGTCCACTAGACGTTCAGGTTCTTTGGGGCACTTGCCCTTAGCATTCAGATATTTTACCACAGCACGGGCTCCCTCTTGCAGCCCATGACAGTGGTCAAGCATCTCATGCAATTGCTTGCTAGTGGGCAGCTTGAGTTTTGGGAGTCAGCCCCTGTAGAAAGGAAATCAGTGATTGTCAGACTAAAAGCAGTTCAGAAAGATGCAAAGAGGGAGTAAGCAAAAAGTACAAACTTACCGAATATGTGTTGGCACATGGCCCCAATGCCTTTGCGGCAGGTGTCAAAGATAGCTTTCAGATCGTTGTGTGCCTTTTGAGCAACTCTTTTGGCATCTGCAGATTCTTTTTTCACCTGCTCCAGTTGAGCAGATAAAGCTTTCAGATCCTTCTCGAATTGAAGAGAGTGCTCTTTCTCAGCCTGAGCAGACCTGGCACTAGCAGCTGCTTGGTCCTCTAGCTCCTTCATATCCCTCTTCATCTTGGAGATAAGGCTCTGCAATCACAAGTCAAATTTTACAAGTCAGAATTGACAAGTCATAGCTTACAAGTCAGAATTGATAAGTCAGATTTTACAAGTCAGTTTTACAAGTCAACGCAGAGAACTCATGAGCTCCAAGTTGTCACAAGTTAACAACTTGGCGCTTGGGGGCTACTCAGGAGTCAAATTTTTCTCTCACAACCAGCAGGCATGGGTCCTAGTCAACAAGTCATCAGCTCCAAGTCGTCACAAGTCAACAACTTGGCGCTTGGGGGCTACTCGCAGAGCAAATTTTTTCTACACGTTAATTACCAGTTAATCACATGGATTTGTAGCTCCAAGGTCGTCGCAGGCTGACAACTCGGCGCTTGGGGGCTACTCGTGGAAAAGTTTTTTGGTCCAATGACCCGATAGACAGCAGATCAGCAGCCCCGAGTCCTAGTAGAGCTAAGGACTCAGTGCTTGGGGGCTACAGTGTGCAAATTTTTTCTACACAGCAATTGAGTTCAATTTCAAAGCAAAGCACCTGACTTAGTAACAAGACACCACAGACAGGTGCTTGGGGGCTACTGCAATAGGAGGCTATCAGAAAGCATAAAGGATAAAAGTCATAAGAGCTTATGTTATGAATCATGTGAAGGGACCTAAGAGCCGCTTGCTCGTCATCCTTTAGCCTGGCGGATGATCGTTCAGGTCGACTGCTTCAGCATAAGCTTCAGAGAAAGACATATTATCAGCCACCCGAAGTCGGCTGTAGTCATAGAGGACTTGGCCTTGTCGTTCGGTTGAGCTACAGGAGCCGCCTTCGGAGAAGCCGGACGAACTTGAGGCGCAGTGACAGGAGTCCCAGTCCCAGAGGTGTGCTGGGCCACCAGTGGAGTCGCTTCCCGAGTCCTTGAAGGGGACTCGGGGATAGTGGGAGCTGTAGTTGCACACCGGCAGATGCAGGAGTGGAGGGACCTGTCCTCGTGCTTGTTGTTTGAGAAGCCGAAGGAGGGACAGGCCCCGAGTAGATGTGACATCAGTCATGCCGGGGAGCTTGGCGACCTTGACACAAGGCCGAGCCCTGAAATAGACAAAGTCAGGAGTCAGCAATAAATCTAGTGAAAAGAAAAAGCAGAAGTCATTTGAATGCAAATAGAGTAAACAGAGAAGTCATACCCAGTATAGTCTCCAGGTCCAAGGAGGGCCTGAGAGTCCGAAGAGGGCATAGACATGCCGGAGTGGTAGGAGTCGTCTTTGCTAGGAGGAGAAGCTGACTTCCGTTGGTGCGAAACTGGCAGAGGCTCAGGAGCTCTGCAGGCCCATCGGAGCGCAATTTTCTCTTCCTAGCAGCAACACGCTTGCACAGTTCTTCAGGCTTAGCAGGCGAACGAGTTGATNATCAGCCATGCCTGGGAGCTTGGTTACCTTGATGCAAGGCCGAGCCCTGAAATAGATAGAGCCAGAAGTCAGTGGTGAATCTAGTGAAAAGGAAATACAGAAGTCATATAAAGTACAAATAAGCACAAAGGTCATACCCAATGTTGGTCTCAAGGTCCAAGGAGGCCTGAGAGTCAGAAGATGGCATGGACATGCCAGAGTGGTAGGAGTCGGCCTTCTCAGGAGGGGAGGTCGACTTCCTTTGATGAGAAGCTGGCAATGGATCCGGAGCATCTGCGGGTCCATCAGAACGTAGCTTCCTCTTCCTGGCAGCAATGACGCTCTGCGGGGATTCTTGAAGTTTAGAAATGGAGCCGCTCGATCCCAAGACTAGAGAGTAAGGTACCTTGGGGACGGCCGCCCGAGACTCATTCCTAACAGGAGATGAGGAGCGACTCTTGGCGCCTAAGGACTCCTCAGAGGAAGTCGGCTGCACAGTTGCAGGACTTGATGCCGTATGTTCCTGCTCCGAGACAGGAGCCTCTTGAGAAGACTCCTCTTCAACAACATCTTCGGTAGGAGCCTCTGGCGAGGACTCCTCATCATCAACATCATCTTCAACGGGAGCCTCTCCTCGTCATCGTCATCAGTGTCTTCTACCACAGCAGTTCGTTCTGTGACAGGAGTCTCTTCCTCAACCTCGGCTTCAGCTTCAACTCTAGTTCCAGCTTCAGAGGCTGGCTTCCAGAAGGAGTTAGTTAGCTCCTCAAGAGTCAGGGAGGTTGAGTTAGCAAATGAGACAGATAAAAGCAAGTTAAAAATGCAACAATGTGTAAAGCTTACATCAGGAGCCGGGTTGGTGGAGCAGAAGGGCTGGAGCCCAAAATGTGCCTGGTCCTTCACAGGCCGCCCAGTCAGCTTTTTGATGAGCCGACCGAGCTCAGGACCATCTGACAGCTGTTCTGTCACCCGGAGGTCATCACCCGCGCAGCGAGTATATGAGCAAATAAGCCGAGTCCTAGGACTCAGGGGCTGAATCCTCCAAGTTGTCCAGCAGCGGACTAGGTCCATATTTTCCAGATTGTGGGATAGGAGGGCCCGAATCCGAGTGATCAAAGATTCGACTCTTGGTCGGGCGGCCTCTGAGCATCTAGCCTTCATAAGGGGAGTCGCCTGGAGGCGGTCCTCAGAGAACAGAGGGAGTTTAGGTTCACCTGCAGGGGAGGTATCCTTGCAGTAGAAGAAAGTTTTCTGCCAATCTTTGATGCGATTAGGAAAGACAGGCTTGGGAAAGACGGAATGAAGGCGTCGTTGAAGAGCGACGGCGCCGCATTGAAGGAAAGGGCCCCCAGAAGTTTCGGGCTGGGGGTTGCAATAGAAAAGTTCGAGCCAGAGGTTAAGATCGGGTTTGATTTGGAGGTAATCCTCACACAAAGTGACGAAGTTGGACAAAGTGAGGATAGAGTTGGGAGCCAAGTCGTGAATCCGTAGCTGATAAAGATCAAGGAGTTGGCAGAAGAAAAGATTACCGGGGGGAGTAAACCCGCGAAACAGATGCTCTGTGAAGATCACCACCTCATCCTTCGCGGGAGCGGGCACTATCTCATCCCCTGGGGCCCGAGCCTTCACATTGGATGGAATAAGGCCAGTCGACCGGTGCGTCTTCAATTGCTCAGAGGTAATCGTGGATCCACCCCAATTGGTGGAAATCGATCGCTTCGATGAAGATTTGGCGGCGGCGGCCGCGGCGGCGATGTCCACTGTCCTGCTCGATGAGGAAGCCTTGGCCTTGGGAGCAGCCTTTGCGCGCTTAGGAGCCATGGCGAGCGGGTGGTGTGTGCTGAGCGCGGGAAGAGATGAGCGCAAAGGGAAAGGGGAGATTTGAGCTGAAGGGGCAAGTGAGGGTTTTGAGACCTAACCCTTCGCAATTTATAAAGGGGTAAAAACCCTAGAGAGTTACAGTGGTGGTCCACAATAAGCTGTGGATAACGATTCGGTGATAACGATTCAGCGGCTAAAAGCCAGACAGGAAATTATAATAGAGAAAAACTAAAGTCACAGAAGTGGAAGGAGCCGGCTTGTCTCAGAATGGCGAGTCCTGTGACAGTGAGAGTCAAGTTATTTAGTCCTTGTTCACAAGAGTCATAACAAACTCGGCCTGCTAGTGCAAAGGCAAGGGTGGTGGCTTGAACAAGGGATGAGGATGGACTCATTTTATATGTGTGATGTGTTTTTATGCAGGAATTCATCTTGGAGCTAGCAGCAGGCGACTTCTGAGTTGATGACTCAAATTGAAGAAGTCGAACCAAGGATTCGACCCAAGGAGTCAGAGGAAGCCGCAAAGCTGCGCCCAAGATAAATTCGGGGGCTACTGATGGGGGGATACTTTATAGGTAGGCCCATGGACCCGGAAAGTAGACCCGCCAAGACCAAGAAGGCCAAAGTCGAGTCAAGCATCAAGTCACATGGGCTGGGCTGGAGACAAGCCGACCAAGGCCCATGATGGAGAAGGGACCCGCCCGGAAGGAGTCCAAGTACAACCCGGAGCCTAAGCTTGGAAGGCCAAGACGTAGAGTAGGACTCCGTGTTCTGGCATGACTCGGTGTAAGTTGTAAGTCCAGAGACCTGGCCGCCTTTATAAGCGGGGTCCTGGACCTTAGATCGATAAGCCTTGAGAGAGATACCTAGTCGCCGACTCCCCAGAGAGGAGCCGGAACCCTGTAATTGATATCAGATCTAGAGCAATAAAGAGAAGCAGGAAGTAGGTCTTTACCTCTAATCAAGAGGGGCCGAACCTGGGTAAATCCGTGTCCCTAGGCGAGATTACCTCTCCTACGTATTTCGTGCATCAATGGCCCCAGAACTCACCTTCCCAAAGGAAGGACTTGCCGTGACAACCCCACGACACTAAGGGCTCAACTAAAATTGCTAACTAGCAATTATGAGATATTGGAAGAAAGCCATGGGAAGCTCTCGAGCTCTCATGAATATCTTCTAGTATCTCATGATAAGCTAAAGTTAGCTCATGAGGCTATCGCTACCAAGGTAATATCTAGTGAGCCTCATGTGGACAATGGCACAACTTTTACTAAAAATGCTACAATGCCATGTGCTAGTCCTTGTAATTCTTCATCTCACACTAGTGCTAAATCATATGTTGAATTACATTTTGTGCCTAGTTGCTCTAACAATGAAGCTTCAACTTCCACTAGTACTTGTGTAGCTACTAACCTTGTAGGGAGACTAAAGAACACAAGGCACAAGCCACTTCTTTGAAGAAAATGTGGAGAAACGTCATAAAGGGAAGGCCACACTTGACAACATGTTGAGTGTGCAAAAATCCCCCAATGATAAGAGTGGACTTGGATTCAACTCCAATATGAAGAACAGGTCCAAGAGTAGCAATAAGAAGGGCCAAGAACAAGTCAATCACTCGTCCAAGATTGTTTGCTTCAAGTGCAAAGTTGAAGGGCATCGTGTTAGGGATTGCCCAATGAAGAAGAAACCTCTTAGTGAGAAGCAATTAGGGAAGCGGCCTTTTGTTCAATCTCATGCTCAACCTAGGGTTGAACAAAGGCCACCTCCTAAGAAGACTCAAGTCATTGCTCCTCAAGTTGGGGAGTCTATTAAGAAGAATGAAAAGAGTCGATATTGCTACTTATGCCGTGAGAAGGGCCACTTGGCTTCTTCATGCACTAATGGTACTCTATCCAACCCCATAATAATTGATGATGTTTATTCTCTTAGGAAGGATAGGGTTGGCAATGTGTTTGACAAACATGTGGGGACTCAAAGTGGTGTCAAGAAAAGAACCATCTGGGTTGCCAAGCCTATTGTGACTAACATCTTAGGACCCAACTTGGTTGGGGACCAACTGATACCCACAAGTATAGGGGATCGTTGAAGTCTTCGATGTGTAAGTATAGTATCGATCCCACGAGGAGTAGAAGGTATAAGTATTTATCCTTTCAAATACGAGTGCCACTTCCCTTATTATCTATGCACTAGACAAACTAAAATGATTAAATGATGCAAGTGTTTTTGGGTTTTTGGTGTATAGATTGCAATAAAGTAAAATGCTGAGAATGCAATATGACAAGTGAAAGCTCTCAAGGAGAGAAAGCCCAATCCTCTATGCAGCAAGAGGACAAGCTCAAGTGTGTGTTTCTTATAGGTGGAGAGAGTTCCCAAGGGTTACTTAGACTTCATGGCATAAATATTTCTAAAACAACAAGGTAAACATTTTGTCAAGTTTTAATCTTCTTTGGACGGAGCCAAAATTAGGAATAGCTAATAAATAAACTAAACCTCTTATGATGGATCATGTGGTCAAGTAAATGACTAGACAAGAGTTATTAAGACATAAAGTCCCACCATAGCATTAATCTTTAAGGTCCCGATACTAATGCCCCATAAAGTAACTTCATAACTTGGTCTCAAGTTTACATGTCCCCCTAAGACCTCCTCAATTCATTACATCATAGTGTTCTCCTATGAGCCCATATAGGTGAAGTGATATGCAGTCGACGTTCGCACAACACCATCATAGAATAACATCAAAGATAAAAACTAGACAAGATACCAACACATGTCATATATAAATCATTGCCAATTCATCTTATACCCCCAGGAACAAGAGAGATCTACTCACAACACCAAAACATGATATGATTCAGTGGTACAAGTGATACAACACAATCTGAAATTATGATCTCCCCACAAAACAATGACAAGTAGCAATTCACAAACATGTAAAATAGCACTTAGACAATAGCTAGGGATCAACCAATCTCAAACTATGAGGGGGATGAAGTGGATCACGAAGATGGTGATGGAGATGGTGCTGGTCTTGGCGGTGGTGTTGATGGAGACTCCGGAGGGGGGGGATGGAGAAGACCTCCGGAGGTGATTCCGGCGGCGTTTCCCCCCTCCGATCTTCTCCGGTGGCAGCCTTCTGTCTCTCTGTTTCTTGTTTGGTGTTTCTCCGCCGCCTCCTTGCGAAACTCCTCGGGGGACTATTTATGCAGTCGTTTTTAGGTCACGAGGAAGCTTCAGGGCTAAGGATTGACGCAAACGGGGCCACGAGGGACAATTGGGGTGGTCCCACGCGGGCTCTGTACCTAGCCTCGTGGGGCCCCCCTTTTCGGCCTTCTGGCCTCCACTTTTTTTCCATCCTTTTTCCCAATGCTTTGTTTCTTCCAAAAAAGGATCCCCGTAAATTTTCAGCTCATTTGGACGTCGTTTGGGTCCCTGAAACATCAAAATATAGAAAATAGGGTTTTCTGCCAGTGCAGGGTTAATTCCAAATAAATGGGGAAACTGTGAATTATCCCCAAAATCAATATAAAACAATGATATAACCCTTATATGATGCAAATATGATTGAAATATGAGAATTATAATGCAAAGTTCATGTATGCATTTTAGATGCATCACCAACAAGCTCAAACTTGATCAATAGGTTGTGATGGAGGACATTGGAGACTTGGCTATCATTTGAAGAATTAAGGGATCTTCATGGTTATATCTCATTTGGCCAAGTCAATTGGATTATCACATATCTATCTCATATCCAATGCTCCTTCTTGCGGTAACTTGTATTTAAATTATATATACATTGAAAGTTGCTTGCTCCCTTGCATGTGTTAGTTTTGTTCCTAGCATGTGCTTGTATATGTTGTGCTTATTACTTACCTTGAGCAATCAAGTTTGTGTATGTTATGCCGGCCGTGCCCAAATTCATGTACTGGTCTGAGGATGAGATCAGCTGGAGCATCAATGATCATCCCAGGGTCATGCCCAATCCAGGGGGTTATACTTTAGTGGTGAATCCGACATTCGTCGGACCCAGCATCAATGTCAGTTTCAGCCGGGTCCTAGTGGACAACGGGAGCAGCATCAATATCATGTACAAGGACACCATGGTCAAACTCGGAATTACCGAGAACATGATGCAGCCAAGCAGGACCACCCTCCATGGTATCGTGCCGGGTGTGTCGCATGCGCCCATGGGCACAGTCTGGGTAGATGTCGCATTTGGTGACAAATGCAATTGCCGAACTGAGAGTCTGCTGTTCGAGGTCGTGGACCTCGAAAGCCCGTATCATGCCTTACTCGGTAGGCCAGCACTCGCCAAGTTCATGGCGTCCACTCATGTGGCCTACCTAAAAATGAAGATGCCGGGTCCGAATGGTGTCATCACTATCTCGGGTGACTACAAGCGCTCCATGGAGTGTGCCTCTGCCGGATCACTCTTGGCCGAGTCATTGGTGATCACTGCAGAGAAGAGGAGAATCCACGAGGTGGTGGCTCTGGCCCAATCCGCTCAACTCGGTATGCCGAGTCCAGCTAACCCGCAGCAGACTGTAACCTTTCAGGCAGCGAAGGAGTCCAAGAAAGTCGGCGTTGACGAGTCTAACCCGGACCACACTGTCATCATCGGTGTCGGGTTGGACAGCAAATAGGAAAGCGAGCTCATCAACTTCCTCCGTGAGAATCGGGATATCTTTGCATGGTCTAGTCAGGACTTGCTGGGTGTTCCGAGGGAGTTGGCTGAGCACTCATTACATGTCAGGCTGGATGCTAGGCCGGTGAAGCAACCTACGTGGCGTCTTGCCGAAGGAAGAAGAAAAGCTGTGGGTGACGAGTTAGCCAAGTTACTCGCAGCAAATGCTGTGGTGGAAGTGAAGTACCCGGACTGGCTGGCTAACCCGGTCCTGGTAGAAAAGAAGAAGGATGACCCGGATGCTGCTACTGTCTGGCACATGTGTGTTGATTACACTCATCTGAACAAGGCATGTCCTAAGGATCCATTCCCGCTGCCCCGGATCGATCAAGTGATCGACTCCACGGCCGGGTGTGAACTATTATCGTTTGTAGATGCGTACTCTGGTTTTCACCAGATACCGCTGAATCCTTCTGATCAAATAAAGACTGCCTTTATCACCCCGTACGGGGCTTATTGCTACCGAGTCATGTGTTTTGGGTTGAGAAAAGCCGGTGCTACTTACTAGCGTTGTATGCAAAAATGTTTACACGATCAAATAGGCAAAAATGTGCAGGTGTATGTCGATGACATAGTCATAAAAACTAAAGAAAAACACACCTTGTTGGATGATCTCAAAGAGACATTCTCAAACCTGCGGAAATTCCGGCTAAAACTTAATCCGGATAAATGCACCTTCGGTGTACCAGCAGGAAAGCTACTCGGTTTCCTTGTGTCAAGCCGAGGTATCGAGGCAAATCCAACTAAGATCCGGGCAATAGAAAACATGAGGTTACCGAGATGTCTCCGAGATGTCCAAAAATTCACCGGATGTCTGGCTTCACTGAGCCGCTTCCTAGGTCGGTTGGGGGAAAAGGCCTTACCTTTATACCAACTAATGAAAAAATCAGACAGGTTTAGCTGGACCCCGCAAGCGGATGCGGCGTTCCATGAACTAAAAAAGATGTTGGCTACTGCGCCGATATTGGCTTCGCCATTACCAAGAGAGCCCATGTTGCTCTACATTGCTGCCACTAACCGAGTCGTTAGTGTGGTAGTAGTGGTGGAGCGAGAAGAAGAGGGAGCTACCGTGCAGAGGCCGGTGTATTATTTGAGTGAGGTTCTCTCCACTTCAAAATAAAACTATCCTCACTACCAGAAAATGACTTATGGTGTCTACATGGCGGCCAAAAAATTGAAACATTACTTCCAGGAGCACCCTATCACTGTTGTGAGTGCGGCCCCTGTGTCGGAAATCCTCGGTAACAAGGATGCCAGTGGCCGAGTAGCTAAGTGGGCTATCGAGCTCGCAGCTTATGCGCCGCAGTATATGAGAGGAGATACCATTAAATCTCAAGCAGTGGTAGATTTCTTTGTGGATTGGACCGAGATGCAGTATGAACCGTCCCTGCCGGACTCCAATTACTGGAGAATGCATTTTGATGGGTCTAAAGTAAAAGAGGGCCTGGGAGCCGGCGTGTTTCTCACCTCGCCGAAGCGAGATCAGCTGAAATATGTTCTGCAAGTCCATTTCACAGCATCCAACAATGTCGCAGAGTATGAGGCTCTGATTCATGGACTCAAAGTGGCCAAGGAAATCAGAATTCGCCGGATCATATGTTATGGTGACTCGGATCTGGTGATTCAGCAAACATCAGGCAACTGGGACGCCCTGGATGCCAACATGGCGGTGTACCGGTTCCATGTACAGAAGATCTCGGGGTACTTTGATGGTTGCGAGTTTAATCATATTCGGCGGATAGAAAATGAAAGTGCTGACATGCTATCCAAGATCGGGTCATATCGGCAGGCCATCCCGCCCGGGGTGTCGTTGGAGCATCTTCAGAAGCCATCAATCAAACCTTCACCCGAGTCTGAGTCAATCTTTATCCCGGGTAATCCGGAATCCGATGTCGTCCCGATGGACGTGGATGTCGGGAGCTTGCTGCAGAACTCGGGGACTGCGCCGCAGGACCCGGGGACTTCCGTGGATGTCGGTTACATTCACCAGGACTCGGTTACTACACTCGAAAACTGGAAAGCTGCTTGGCGGAACTCGGGGACTCCTTGGGAGGACTCGGGAATTCACTATCCCATATCGGATGTGGTGATGTCGGTTGATGCAATGGAGATTGACGAACCTATACTCGGCACTCGCCCGGTACCGGCATGGGCACAACCTATCATGACATTCATGTTAGATGGTAGTCTTCCGAGTGATGAGGTCTCGGCCAGACAGATCCAGAGGCGATCCAAATCCTTCACAATCATCAACCATGAGCTGTACAAGAGAAGTGTAACCACCGTGCTCCAGCGATGTGTCGAGCCAGAGGAGTTGGAAGAGATTCTCCGAGATATTCATCAGGGGGAATGCGGTCATCACGCATCCTCCAGAGCCATAGTAGCTAAGGCGTTCCGGCATGGATTTTACTGGCCCAGTGCTTTGTAGCAGGCAGAGGACATCGTCCGAAAATGCGAAGGGTGTCAGAGATTCGCCCACAAAATACATATGCCAGCATCAGCTCTCAAAACTATCCCCATCACATGGCCATTTGCAGTGTGGTGTCTGGATATGGTGGGACCTTTCAAGCCAGCCCGAGGTAATATGACTCACATCTTGGTGATGGTGGACAAATTCACCAAGTGGATTGAGGTGAAGCCAATAAGAAAATGTGACGGCCGCACAGCTGTATCATTCCTGAAGGATATTATCCTAAGGTATGGTCATCCGCATAGCATTATCACGGATAATGGAACCAACTTCGCCGAGGGAGCCTTTGCTCGATTCTGTGAGGAAAAAAGGATCCGGATGGACATTGCATCGGTTGCACATCCACAGTCCAACGGACAAGTGGAAAGATCAAATGGTTTGGTCTTATCCGGCATAAAACCTCGGTTAATTGAGCCTTTGTTACGTGCTCCGGGTTGTTGGTTGGATGAGATTCCAGCGGTGTTGTGGAGTCTAAGGACTACACCGAATCGCTCCACCGGCTATACGCCATTCTTCCTGGTCTATGGAGCGGAGGCGGTCTTGCCAACCGACATAGAGCATGACTCGCCAAGAGTCGCATTATATACCGAGTCAGAGGCAAGGGAAGCCCGGGAAAATGATGTCGATCTGCTCGAGGAAGCACGAGATTTGGCATTGTCCAAATCAGCGACATATCAGCAGAGTCTCCGACGCTACCATAGCCGGAAAATAAATCCTCGCAAATTCCAAGAGGGAGACTTGGTGCTTAGGCTTGTACAGCGCACCGCTGGGATGCACAAATTATCGCCTCCTTGGGAAGGACCATTTATTGTGAGCAAGGCTTTGAACAACAATGCATACTATCTTATTGATGCTCAGGCGCAGGTGAAGAACAGGATGGACCGATCCGGAGAGGAGACCAAAAGACCTTGGAATGTAGCTCTTCTTCGCCCTTTTTACTCTTAAGGATGCACTGTATGTATCTCGTAACCCTGAAATGAAGTGTCGGCACCCCGAAATGAAACTCGGGGACTGCCTTGTTGTGAATTTGGTGTTATATGCATGCTTATGTCTGTTTTATGTCGGATGGCTCCAAAAACCGTGCTTCCATGTTTGCAAGTATTGTATGCTATGCTTTTTGTGATTTTGTGACCCGACTGCCAAAGAAACCATAAATGGTGGGCAAGGGCAGAGATCGCAAGGGGTAGTAGACAAGAAAATAGACTCGGGGACTCGGTCCAGGAGCGATTCGGTTTCTTCTTATGTCTTGTTGTTTTATGTCGGATGGCTCTAGACCATATCTCAAAGTTTTGAGTATTGTATGCTAAGTTTTGCTATCTCGTGACTCAACTGTCAAAACACCGAAAAAGGTAGACAAGAGTTGGGATTGTGGCACCTAGTACACAAGAAAACAAACTCGGGGACTCGGCCCAAGTGCGATTCGGCATAAGCTGTTTCTTTCTTAACTTATATGTCGGATGATTCCGAGCTTTGACTCAAAGTTTTTTAGTATTGTATGCCGTATCTCGGTAATCTTGTGACTCGACTGTCAAAACGCCGAAAAATGGTAGACAAGAGCAAAGGTTGCAGAATATGGTAAACAAGAAAATAAACTCGGGGACTCGGTTCAGAATGATCCGGTATACTAAATAACCATGCTGAAAATGTGCAAAGTAAAGAACCAAGTACCAAACGTAAAGAGCTCAAGGTTTATATTACATATGCACCCGGCATTCCGGGGATCTGACGAGCTGAGTTTTTTGTTCTAAAGTCTAAGCAGCAGGATCAATGCTACTCGGGGCCGAAGGAGCAGCGTCGGCCCTGACAGGTTCCTCGGTTGTGGTCTCGGCAGTGCCGGGAGGTGTGTCGGCTTGGATTTCTTCGTCGATGTCATCATCCTCTTCTTCCTCCTCGCCGGCCTCCTCGATCTCCTCTTCTTGAGGAACCCGCTCACCCGGGACAAAGCTCTGCACCGGGGCGTACTGAATCAGGGAGTGCGCCACGTCTTGGCGACGCCGGATGAGATCCGGGTCGGTGGTCCACTTGGATCCATCGCGCAGGGTCCTCAGCGTGTCGAGGTCGATTCCCTCGTACCAAGACAGCACATATGTCAGCGCTTCATCCACAGCAACTCGGGCGGCGGATGATCGCCAATCATTGAGCCTTTCCTCGGAGGCCATCAGGCACATGGCCAATTCATCAACAGTTGCATAGGCCTCACACCCGGGCCAGAGAACCTTGTAGACCCGGATCGCAGAGCTAAGGAGACCCATCCCGATAGTCCTCATTGGTGGCAAACGCGCCTTCAGGGCCACCAAGTGAGCATCCATATCCCAATCGGCCGAGATCGGGCCATCTTGGATTTTCTTACTCCGGTGCTCTTGAGCGCTCTGGTCCGCAGCGGCCTTGGTGTGGGGGAAGCGTTCTGAATATGGAATGGCTAACGCCAAATTAAGTCACATAAGGATAAAAGTGGGAGATTGAATAAAGACAGAAGGGAAAGGGGCTTACTGTCCATCTCGGAGTTGATGCTAGAGATGTCCACCAGCCACTACGCAATCTTGGTCTTCAAAGCTCGGAGCTCGCTCTCAGCCGAGGTTGCCTGTGACTCGGACTCCTCAAGAGACTCCTTGAGCTTCCGAGTCTCCTCTTCTCGGAGTTGTTTTTTCGTGGCGGCGGTTTTTTCCAACTCGGCGGTGCAACTCCGAGATTTCTTGAGCTCGGCCTGCAGCCGAGACACCTCGTCCTGCTCTTTCTTGAGCTCGGCTTGGTGCGCGAGCTCGTGATCCTTCTGTTCGGCTGTACCGAGATAGCAGAGTCAACACGCGAAAATTTATGCAAGTGCAAGTTGAAACATTGAGTATGACTTACTCTTGAGTTCCGAGATTCGCTGCTCCAGCCCTTTAGCCTTGGACTCCGAGTCAGCCATCTTGCTCAGCTGGCCTTGCAGCAGCTTGTATTTATCAGAGAGTTTTTTGTGCTCCAGCAGGAGCTTGCGGTGCAGCTGCGTACGCTGGGTCATGCAAACCTGGAAAGAAGAAATGTTAGTCTTGTTGGTGAAGATTCAGGCCGAGTTATCCTTACTCGACCAAGTCAGTATACTTAGCCGAGTCTCGGTCACTCGACCCGAATCTCGGGGACTGGGGATAGATGATATCTGCATTAAAAAATTAAACCGAGTTATCATTATTCGGTAGAACTTACCGCGGCTGCTTGGTCGGCCGCGAGAAGAGCAGCTTTGGCTGCAGACATCTTTTGGGCCATAGACTCGGCCCCGCCGGGTGCTCGGAGATCAGGCCCACTGGTGATTGTGAGCTCACTTCGCTCAAGTCGACAGCATTCCAGTCCATATTGTAATGCTCGAGGGAGCCCAAGCTTTTCCCACTAAGGGTTCGCAGTGGGGCAAACCCCCAGCTGGCGTTCTGGATGCTGGATGATGTCACTGCGCCTTGGCTCGGTGGCACAGTCAATTGCCTGTCCGGGTTGGTTAACACCATTTTCACCGGTGCCTTTGCAGTTGTTACCCCGGTTGCAGGAACTGAGTCTTTGGAGGTCTGCTGTTGTGGCTATGGCTGTGCCGGTGGCTGTGGTTTGTGTTTTGGCGGTTGTGGGGCCGGTGGTTGTTGCTTCTGCTGTTGCTGCTGCTGTTGTGTCGGTGGTTGTTGTCTTTGCTGCTGCGGTGGTGATTGCGGTCGAATCTGCTGCTCTTGTTGCTGCTGCTGTTTCGGCGGCTCCGAATCCTTTGGGGCCTCGGTCTGCCCTACCTCGGGGACCGAGGAGCTGGCTCCGAGATCTGCATCTCGGTTGGTCGTCCGTGCGTCGGCCAAGACCGAGTCCACGATTCCGGCTCCGGATTCCGGAGCCGAGATGTCTGCTACTGGACTCGTCCTCGGCGGACTCGGCAACCGGGTGTCGTCGGGCCGAGGTGGCGATGTAGTCCTATGTGGGACCCGGTCAGTGGGTGCGGCCGATGGAACCTCTCGTGGCGCCGCGCTGAAAATTAAGACAATCAAGTTACCATCAGGAGGAAAAAGATAAGAAAACAATTACAAGCTAGAATGTGTAGTTTATGTCGACAAGTGGGGAGCCTTACCCCTTGGTGACAGGGCGCTCGCGACGCCTCAAGACTGTCTTCACTCACGGTTTTTTATGTGCGGGACCTGAAGAGCCGGAGGTCCCAGCAACTGTGGATGCAGCCGCTGGGCGCTTCCGAACTGTGACCTTAGGCCCCACGGCGAGCGGTGCCACCTCCAACACCTGGTCGTCCGAATCAGCTGAGGGTGAAGGCACCGGATATGAGAACGCAACCGGAGAAGGATCATGTACCTCTAAAATTTGACAATCATCCTCATCATCGTCAGACCAGTCTCGGGCGGAGGAAACACGAGCCTTACCCGTGGCGGGAATTGAGCCGACATCGGGAATCGGCATGTTGTCTTTGTTGTCCGGGTCTTCTGGGTCAACTTCGACCCGGTCTTTACCCCAGTGGGCGGCGGGATTCGGTCCGTCCTCCTTCGCTTGCCGCTCGAATCTCTGCGTGATGGAGGCGGAAAATGATTAGTACAATATACAGAATTGCACCGACATAAGAGTTTATGTCGGTAAAAGAGTTATGTCGGAGGAAGTTACTTACTCAGGGTGGAAGGTTATTCCGGCTGTGAGGTTCTTTTCCCCACTCCCACTCGTCCGTCATCCGTGTCCGGGCTATGGCCTTAATACGCCTCCGGACCCCGGCCTTGTCCAGCTCGACAGTGCTCACCCGGGTTGGATCCAGGGGGCCACTCATGTGGAAAATTTTGTGGACTCGGCGTTGAAGGGGCAGGACCCGGCGGCTGACGAATGTTGCCAGCAGGTCATCAGCGGTCATCCCTGCTCCTCTGAGTTCCTCCACAACTTGGTGGATCTCGTTGACCTCCACTACTTTTTTCTTCGGATTGTACCCCCAGTTGAGTTGTGCCGTGGGGGGGCCGATGGAGAATGTCGGCAGGTTGATCAAGTCGACCCGAGTGGTGTTCTTCACGTAGAAGAAGGAGCATTGCCACTTCCGGCATGACTCCAGACCGTTGATCCGGGGAAAAATGGAGCCGCGTCGAGGTGTGACGGTGGCGGCCCCACACTGGGTCATCTCCTTGGGTGTTTCCGGTTGATCGGGATTCGGGATGACCTGCTTCCAGAATCCGAAGTATTTGGACCAGAGATTGATGGTGGGCCAGAGACCGAGGTAGCCCTCGGCGAAAGAGACGAACGCTGAGAGGGTGGTGATGGCATTCGCCGGAAGTTGGTGAGGTTGAAGACCGAACTTATTGAGGAAGTTTCGGAAGAAGGCACTGGCGGGCAATCCGAATCCCCGCTCGAAGTGCGCAACAAAGACGACGTATTCGCCTTCCTTGAGATCCGGCTCGATCTCGGTGCCTGGAAGTCGGCACTCCACCCCGGTAGGGATCCTCCGTGTCTGGATCAGCCAATCTAACTCGGCTTGACCTACGTCGGAGCCCTCCCAGGAAGCCCGGGTGGATCCTTCCACGAACGTCTCCTCGACCGAGTCAACCGCCTCGAGGGAGGTGTTATCCGACATCTCGGTGAGAGGTTGTTGAAAACTGCAAAAAGGGCGCCGGCGGTGAGCTATGTGTGCCGAGGTGAAAAGAGAAAGGAAAAAAGATAGAGCACGGCGAAGAGGGGACCGGCGGCGCACCGCGACCACGGCCGCAAGGTCACCGGCGGCGCGCGACGCATCGCCGTGGTGAAGAACAGAGGAAGAACAAAAGGAAAAAGCAAGACCGGAGAGTACCTATAGATGCAGAGTGCTAGTGCGCAAGAAGGAAGAAGAAGAAATCTTACCGACGAGTGGCGTCGGCGGGCGGCGGTTCGTCGATGCATGCGTGCGCGGCGTCGGCGTCCAATGGCTCGTCGGCGTGCGCAGGTGCGTGCGGCGGCGGCGCTGTGCGCGGAGCTGTGCGGTGGTGTGGTGTGCTCTGCGCGCAGGAGAAAGAAGGAGAAGAGGCGAAGGAGGCGATTGAGCGGAGGAGGAGAAAGTTACTCTTCTCCCTCCTATTTATCCCCTCGGGGGCAACGGCACGATCCCACGATCTTCCGCGCACGATTGGCGAGGATCATGGGATAACTGCCCCACGATCGGCCACATAATGGGCCACAGATCGCAATCGGGATCTTAACTGTCAGCACGGCGCAGTAACTTCTGCGTGACCCGAGGCGTTGTGCGGCGCTGCGGTTAAAGCACTCGAGTGCTTGCGCGACAGGAGCGCCACGTGCTACTGTCACGTCCATCGGTGCACGAAAGCCGAAGCGTCAAGCAGGGATGCGTCGACACGTAGAGAAATCGACGACTCGGAAAAACCGAGGAATGCTCCCGTAGGTCGGAACAATCCGGCGTAAGGTATGATAATAAGTTGGGAGGTAAATGGCTTTCCGACATATAAGTTTGGCCGGCATATGTTATGACGGTTTTTTATTAGAAATGTTGGTTTTTCGGGTAAACCTGCCACGGCCCTTCAGCCGAGGTTGCAGGACCACGCCAGCTTTGGGGACTAATGTCGGGGGGCAACCCCCCGGATGGGGTCAAGATGACGAGGTACAAGTAGACCCGGAGTTGACCGGGTCGACAATAACCGACATACCATGCTGGCATACTGGAAGTCGACCGGGTTAAGGCTAAACCGACATACCCGTATGTCGGTCCATACAAGTTGTGAGTCGGATCCTTCTTTGTTCTTCTTGTGTGCAGGAAAGGAGAAACCGAGTCAGGAGTTTATCTCGGAAAGCAGTCAAGGCTCATGTCTTGTCCCTACAATCACGGGGCAAGTGTCCTGCCACTGGCACGATGGGACACGCTGCCTACTCCTTGACTCGGTGGTCACGATATGGGGAGTCAGGCCTCCATGCTGCTGACCGGTGCAGTACCATGGAGCAGTGCACAGGAGTTGATGGATTAGACATGCCACGCGGGCATGACAGAAGCAGTCAGAGGACCAGGCGTGGCCACAGTGCTGCCTACGCCAGCACAAACGTCAGCCCTAACTTGTGCCCTGGGTTTCCCTATATAAGGAGCACCAGGGGTTCCTTTTACAAGGACCACTCATACCACGCCTCACCAGACTCTGAACACTGCTCCGTTGAACACTAAGGCCACTCCGAGACTCGGTTTGGTGCCCTCAGTTCTTAGTTCTTCCATACAGCTCAAGGAGCGTTGTGTAGCTCAAGTGTAATCCATCATATATAGATCAGACAAGCAGGAGTAGGGGTTTTATCTCCTCACGAGAGCCCTGAACCTGGGTAAATCGGTGTGTGTTTGTGTCTTTCCGTGTGCGTCTCTACACGCACCTACCCTCCCCGGTACCTCCAGCGTCCATCGGCCCCAAGATAAGCCTACCTATGGCATCTGTTTGTGTACCACCACGACAGTATATCTTTGTGATATTTGTGATGAAATTGCAAAAACCTTTCCTTCAATTGGTATTATTTCTTTGTGATACTTGTTGCCTACCTCAAAGCATTTCCACTATCTCTTGTTCCCTTAGTGATATGTGTGATGCATTTGATGTGTTTTAATTTCATTTATATACAATAAGATAAATTTGAGCTATGTGCTATGCTTTTAAGCAATAATCTCTTTTTGTATATTCATGACTTCCTTTTGGTTACCATGGTCTCCTTTTCTTCGACCATTTTATATGTGTAAGTTTCTTTGTCGATGCATATCATTAACGATTTGTCTACTTAGAAACCTATACATATGAGAGAGGTCACCTTTTATTTGGTATCCTATTTTCTTTCAAGCCACCTTGTCTTTTATCTATAATTCTTTGGTGGCTCCAAGCTTGTCTCGTGAGTGTTTGTCTTATTTCTATTCGCATCCTTGCGCACTCACATTTTATTGAAGATTCTTCTCTTCATGCTTATCACGGTGAGTATGTTGATTTTGTTGGCTAAATGTTCTCACTAGCTCTTGGTTTTTTCGATTGGTTTTAATTTCCAATTGGTATCCTTGAGCTTGTGAACATATTCTTTTAAAAAAAATCTTCTTTGTAAGTTGTGTGTGTCAATACTTGATATATAACTTATCTCCATTTGGTTAAGACTATGTGTCTTACCAAATTAATTGTCTTGTCACACACACATACTCTTGGTTGGGCCTTTATTGATAGTTTCTCTTAATTGGTATCTCCTTATGGCTCAACCACATCGTTGGTGCAAGTACTTTGTTTTGCTTTAATTTTTGCATCCTTGCACTTGGTGAGTGTTCTAGATGATTTTGGGGGAGTGAGGATTCCATATTTGTGCACTCCTTAATTGTGCATGAACATTGGGGAGCTTCTCTATTTTTATTTAGAACTCTCGGTTAGGATCTTCTTGATTGCTTTTCTCCTTTGTGGAGATGTTCAGAATGATTTCATCCTTTTGCAATCTTTGGATCCTCAATATAGTTTGATTTCCTCTATTATTCGTCAATGGATATGTGCATTTGATTTCACTCATATCTTGAGAAATGCATACCTTGTGGAGGAACTCATATTATATTGGCCTTCTAAATTTTTCTTCCCATTTCGGCAATCGATGCCAATGGGGGAGAAGTTTTAGATGGTTTAAGGGAATTTGGTTTTATGCTTTCGTTTGGTTCTTAAGCATTTGCCTCTCATGCTCATGCATCCTTGTCTTGCAAGGTTGCTTAATTCATTATATAAACCCTCTTAAAAGGGATTGTCATCAATTACCAAAATGGGGGAGATTGAAAAAGCATGGTTGCCCCCATGTGTTGTTTTGGTAATTAATGACAATCTCTATGGACTAATGTGTGCTTTGAGTTATATTTGCAGTGTTGGTCCATAAGGAATGATTGAACTCCATATGTTGGAGTCAAGGCTAAAATAAGAAGAGTATATGTTGATTAATGCTAAGTGCAAGTTGATCACATACAAGATAAGGGCATGTGAAGATATGCGAAAGAGTGTCTCTCCCACATTAGTGTATGGGGGAGCAATATGCGAGTTTCCACCGAGCGGAGCACAATCAAGAAAGGTGATCCACTTGAGATTAGATCAAGATCGTCATCATCTAGCTCAAGTGGAATGCGCAAGGAAAAGGTATGATCTTGATAGGGTTTCTATTTTACCGGTCTCGCGGTGTAGTTGGGAGACCGGGTTTTAGGATAGGTAACCGTACTATCAAGAGGGGCTCTCAAGGGAGCTTTAGCGTATCGGTCGTAGAGAGCTCAAACCTTTGCATCCTTGCGCATCATCTTTATTGGTTCCTATTTGGCTCTTATCTTAGTGTGGTATTGGTGCTTGTCGTGCTTTTCATGACAAGGCCAAGATCACCGAAAACGGTTCTCATATGTGTCTCCTATTGAGTTTTCGGTGTTGGAGATTTTGCCGGTCCATCTATGCGGAAGGTTTCACTCTTCCATTTATTAGCAAAATCTCCCTTGCTTGGTTTCAATATTTTCACTTGTTATTGGATAGCATTTGTCGTCCTCTTTCCAACAAAAGTGGTTTCATGTCATTCGGACTTCATTTGCAAAAGATATGGTTTTCCGGTTTTCAACTGAAAGGTTTTACCTTTCATCATTTGGTTTTACCATATCTTGTTGAACAATGATGTTTCTCTGCATAATCTTGTAGTGCTCGTTGTGACGATTACAACGAGTCCAAGATTACCGAAAACGGAGTTCGTATGTGGAAGATATTGCATTTCCGGTTTGCAAATGAGATGGTTTACCTTTCTTCATTTGGTTTTATCCTCACATGATGTACTATGATGTTTCTCTACATAATCTTGAAGGGCTCTTCGTTGCGATTCCAACGAGCCCAAGATCATCGAAATCGGAGTCCAGATGAAAAAGATATTGAAGTTTTCGTATCGCCGTTGGGTGCCCGGCCTCCAAGCTAGCCTAGGCTGGCTCCAAGGCCGGCCGGCTCAGGTGGGTGGCCAGCCTAGGCCGGCTCCCAGGCCGGGCTGCTCTGGGGGGTGGCCGGCCTCCAGGCCGGCTGCCCTGTTTTGGCTGCGCGAAAATGGCTCCAACGGCCATATTTTGGCCTCCTATTTAAGGAGCTTCTTCCCCAAATAAACCCTAACCTTTGGCCAACTTCTTGAGCTATTTCTCCCCTCCATTGTTGACCCTCTTGAGCTTGGTTATCTCTCAATCCCTCCAATAGTTCTTGCTAGTTTTTTAGGGTAAAGATAGAGGAGGTTTAGATCCACGTTTCCACCGTTTGATTTCTCCTCTAAGTGAGGAGAACACTTTGGATCTAGATCTTTGGAGTTTCTTGGTGTTTCTCCTTGTTCTTCCTCTCAAATCCCTCCCAAGCATTAGTTGCTTTGGTTGGATTCGGGTTGGAAGAACTTGACCACTTAGTGTGTTCTTGCCATTGCATCGGTTGCATCGGTTTGAGTTCTCCACGGTGATTCGTGAAAGTTCAAGTTGAGAAGCTTGTTACTCTTGGGTGCTTGGGTGCCCTAGAGCTTGTTCCTCTAGGGAACGCTGGTACCCTAGACGATTGTTGTTTTCTCGGAGTCTTGGTGGCTCATGGAATTTGTTGGGAGCCTCCAATTAGGTTGTGGAGTGTGGCTCAACCTTGTTGGTCTCGGAGCTTTGGTATCTACGAAGACATTGCCGGGAGCCACCAATTGAGTTGTGGTGTGTGCCCCGGCCTTGGGCATCGAGTCTTGGCGGCTCAGTGCATTTGGTGAAGACCCTCCAACTTGTGGAGTGTGCTTCATCCTTGTAAAGGTTCTAGTTGTCAACCTCAACGACAACATAGTGACAAGTGCCTCACCACATCGGTGGTAAGACACAACGGAGATACGGTGTGATATCAAGGCTACTCGGTGTTTCACTTTGGTGAACACCGCGCCGCTCCAACGGAGACTAGCTTCGATTGGGAAGTGAACTTCGGGATAAATCATCGTCTCCAAGTGCCTCGGTATTTCTATACCCGAGCTTCTTACTTATGCTATTTACTTTGTGATAGACATCGAGCTTGAAGTTATATATCTTGCTATCACCTAGTCGATTATATTGCTTAGCATAAGTTAATGGTGCACATAGGTGAACCTAGCTAGTTTAGGTTTTGGCTTGATAAATTAAACGTTAATTTTATTCCGCATTTATTCAAGCCTTAACCGTAATATTTTTAAATCGCCTATTCACTCCCCCCCCCCTCCCTCCTCCTAGGCGACATCCGTGTCATTTCAAGCATGAAACGCCACTATAGTCTATATATCATCATCGTTTTGAGCAATCCAATCCAGTACAGTGGGTAGTGTAATGTACTCCTCCATATATTGGGTAATAAAGAGTACGATTGCGATCCTTTCGGCCTTTTTGGGATTACATCAAACTAGTTCTGCGTCCGCAAACAACGCAACCACATGATCGATCGAGATCTTGTTTCATCGTGGAACATGTGTGATTGAGAGGTTCCCAAGAGAATTGATTGCATCGCTCAGTAGATCAAAATCTAATTTGTGCCTGGGCATTTTTTTTAGCCCTATAGAGTGCGCACGCCGCCACACCCTATAGAGTGCGACGGTGATCATCGACGCGCGGTATGGCGGGCCCGCATGCGGATGGGAAGGAATCTGGCGACATGAGGCGGGGTCGGATACGCCCCTGGAGTAGGGGCACTGTCCCAATGGCTCAGAATGTCCTCCCGTGGTCGGCATCAGACGGTCCACTGCTCTAGGGAGAGTTGGATAGCCAAATTCGTCCAAACACTTGGCTCCTCGTACTTATACTCATATCGCTTACATTGGAGAAACAAAGGTGGTTTCTCCTTTAGATATGCATATTGTATGAAAGTTGATTAAGATGTCATATCATTCTAAATTATCTTGATACATGTGACTCAAATTGAAGAAGTATTTCGAGATTGGCCCATTGTGTAAAGATTGGACGATGAAGTTAGCTAGAAAGAAATGGCATGATTTCAACGACACGCTGAAGAAAAAGTACTTTAAACAAGAATTTACTGCTAAGGAGAATTTTGCAAATGGTTGTATGGGAAGAGTACCCAACACCAATGGGCAGCACTATGTGACTATTGGAGTTTGGACTTCACCAAAGAAAAGTCTTGAAAGAATGCAGAAATTAGTTCCTTGCAAACAAATGCCGACCGTACTTCGGGATCAAGGAGTTTTCCCAATGAGAGGTTGATGGGATGAGTATCATCTATAATATGTTTACATATGCTTCAGAATGTAACTAAGAGTTTTGCTGGATCCAAATTTTGTATGAATAATTAATATCCTTTTGTTTACATCAAGGACCAGGAGAAAAAAATTGTCGTCCAGTTACGAGACCTGAAATTTATAAAGCCACATAGACCAAAGACGAAGTACGTGTTGTTGATGAGGCTGAGCAGATTATTTTTAGTTATTCACTATCTTTGGACATATAATGCATATGTAGTGAGGTTGAATGCCAGTACCAATGAAAGCTCCAATTTTTGAATTTGAACAGATTTCCCCGCTGCATTTTTTATAAATTGTAATAGGACTAATAGTACAAATACAAATAAAGGGATTAAACCATCGTCGCCACAATCCCCTTCATTCTCCCGACTGTCACCGCACATCGACCAAATAGTGGCGCCACGCCCCAAGCCGATGCCCCCCTCCCTTCGCCCGTTCGAGCTTGTAGGCACAAGCACGTCCAAGCCTGCATCGCCACGACCACTAGCTCCCAGGACGCTAGCTACTGGGTCGAGCTCGCCACACCGCCTAGAGTGCACAATGAGAGATGTGGGGAAGATGACCTCATGAGCAGACCCCTCTTGTTAGTGGCCAGGCAAAAGAACAGGAGTTTTCGAGAATATTGTTTGCTCTCTGTCGGCTCCGTCCAGCCCGACCGGTTTGGTGGCTTCACCGAGTCCGGTGGCTGATTCTCAGGGGGGCTCTACATCGGCCTCGCCCCCTTGTAGGGTGCCACCGGTTATGCCGGCGGCCATGGCGGCGCCGATGCTTCGGCGTAGTGCTCGGCACGCCGTGGCTGCTGACGGTTCGGCGGCGACAGATGAGGATGCCTTGTCTAAGGCTATGAGGCGCAAGGCGCTTCAGTTCACCCCAGGTATGGCGTCTAAATCTGAGTCATTCCTTTCGTTATCTACTCCTCAATTATCTTCTAGATTATTTAATGTTGGAGTTAGTATGGGTAGAAATGAGAAGGAGGTCCTGGTGTCGGCTAATGCTCTAAGACATATGGAGGTCGACCGTGTGAAGGCGGCTCCTAGTGTTTTGAGTACACCGATTTCCAACTCACTAGATGATGATGAGGCGACTGACAATGTCGATGGTCAGCTTCTATCTCATATAGTGGGGGACGTTTCGGAGGTGAGCTTGGACGAGACTACGCTAGGGTCTGTTTATGACCTGCGAGCCTCTAGTCGAAAGTCTAAGAAATCCTCTGAGAGAAAGAATGTTAGGTCACGTAAGGTGACCAAGCCAAACAAATCCCCAAAAGTTTCCCGATGAATGGCATGTTTATGAATAGCAGAGGTATTGGTGACTTGGCTAAACATCTTCACATTGCTCACTGTATTCGGGATTATAATTTGGATTTTGTGGCTATTTCGGAATCGGGGAGACGAGACTTTCCAGCGAGTGTTCTTAACCGCATTTCTGGTGGTGAAGACTTTCAATGGTATGCTCGTCCTCCTCGAGGCCGATCTGGAGGTATCCTACTTGGTGTTAAATCCGAATCTCTTGAAGTATTGGCTATTGAGGATGAGGACTTTCATATAAAGTTCCATGTCCGAAACAAGGCTGATAATTTCATATGGAGTTTGGTAGCCGTGTATGGACCAGCCCCGGAAGCTCACAAGACCGCTTTTCTCCACGAATTGGTTAATCTTACTCGTGATAATCCACATCCTATTCTCATAGGTGGGGACTTTAACATGTTAAGATACCGGCACGAGAAAAGTAAAGGTCGTTTTGATAATCACTGGCCCTTTCTTTTCAATGCTGTCATTGACAGTTTGGATTTGAGAGAGGTTCAGATGACTGGCAGACAATTCACATGGGCGAATAGTCTACCAGAGCCCACATATGAAAAGCTGGACCGTGTTCTAATGGGTACTAACTGGGAATCCAGTATCCGTTGGTGTCGGTTCATGAGCTTGAACGTATTGAGGCTTTATCAGATCATGCTCCAATTCTTTTGACCACAGGTATACCAAGACCACCGGATAAGCATCAGTTCAAATTTGAGTTTGGCTGGCTTCATCGGGAGGGTTTTGGTGATTTGGTTAAAAAGATTTGGTCCAAACCAGTTCGTGGAGCAACCCCAATTCAAAGATGGATTAATAAGATACGCAATTTGCGGACTTTCCTTCGTGGTTGGGCTCGTCACACGACTGGTATCCTTAAAAAGGAGAAGGCTCGGCTGTCCAGTATTATTGATGACCTGTAGGCAATAGCGGAAACACGACCGTTGGTGATGCATGAGATTGAGCTTAAGAGCCAATCCAATGCAAAGATCGCTCAGCTATTGCGTGAAGAGGAACTCAAATGGTACCAGCGTTCAAAAGCTCAGTTCATACTTGAAGGTGATTCGAATAATAGATACTTTCATATTGTCGCCAATGGTAGACATAGAAAGAAACTTATTCATCCACTGCATCAGGATGAAGGGGTAATTGAAGGACAGGATGAGCTTAAGCGCTTCATCACCAGGTATTATAAGGGGTTGTTCGGGGCACCAGAGGAAGGTACCTTCTCTTTGTACGAGTCTCGGATTGATGATATCCCCCAGGTATCGGGTGAGGAGAATGGCTATAGACCTATCTGCCTCCTTAATGTGAGTTTCAAAATATTTACCAAGGTTGCAACGATCCGTTTGAATTCCGTGGCAGATCATGTGGTGAGACCTACTCAGACTGCGTTTATGCAGGGTAGGAACATCCTTGACGGGGTAGTTATACTACATGAAACCGTTCATGAGATGCATACGAAAAAGTTGAACGGGGTGATCTTTAAGATCGATTTCGAAAAGGCTTATGATAAGGTTAACTGGGATTTTCTACAGCAAACCTTGCGCATGAAAGGCTTTTTGGAGGAGTGGTGTGCTTGGATCCGTAATTTTGTTACTGGAGGTAGTGTGGCCATTAAAGTTAATAATGAATCTGGTCATTACTTTCAAACAAAAAAAGGTCTGAGGCAGGGTGACCCGCTTTCCCCCATACTATTCAACATAGTAGCGGATATGTTAGCGATCATGATTGATAGGGCCAAACTGAATGGACAGATTGAGGGCGTCATTCCGCATTTGGTCGATGGCGGTCTCTCTATTCTCCAGTATGCAGATGACACAATCTTGTTTATGGAACATGACCTTGAGAAAGCGATGAACATGAAGCTGATTTTAACAGCTTTTGAAAAACTTTCTGGTCTAAAGATTAACTTCCATAAGAGTGAGTTGTTCTGCTTCGGGGAGGCTCTAGACTATGCTACTCAATATGCGGACTTATTCGGATGTGCTCAAGGTTCATTTCCTATTAGGTATCTTGGAATACCGGTACACTATAGGATATTAACTAATGCCGAATGGAAGCATGTTGAGGAGCGCTTGCAAGCTCGCTTAACCAGTTGGAGAGGAAAACTATTATCCCTAGGTGGGAGATTAGTTCTTATCAATTCAGTCCTAACTAATATGGTACTGTATATGATATCCTTCTTCAAGTTGCCAAAAGGGGTCCTTACAAAGTTGGATTATTATCGTTCGCGATTCTTTTGGCAAGGTGATAGTGAGAAAAAGAAATATCGACTAGCGAGGTGGGATGTTGTTTGCCGTCCTAAGGATCAAGGTGGACTTGGTATCCACGATCTACGGATTAAAAACACGGCCCTTCCAGGGAAATGGTTGTTCAAGCTTCTCTCGGAATAAGGGGTATGGCAAACAATGTTAAAGCGCAAATACATCGGTACCAAAACTTTGTCACAGATGGTTTGGAAACCAGGTGACTCACATTTTTGGGCTGGTCTCATGGCGGAGAAAACGTCTTTCTTCCGCTTTGGGGAATTTGCTATCAAAGATGGATCACAGATCAGATTTTGGGAGGACATTTGGTTAGGCCATACCTCTCTAAGGGATCATTATCCTGCTTTATATAACATTGTTCGTCACAAAGAGGTTACGCTAGCTTCGGTTATGCAATCATCGCCTCCAAATGTGACGTTCAGGCGAGATCTACTTGGTACCAGGTTGGCTACGTGGAATTCCCTCTTGGGGCGTTTGGCCACGGTTAACCTAGAGCCTAGACCAGATGTATTTCGTTGGAGTCTACTTCAGAATGGTAAATTCTCGGTAGATTCTATGTATAAAACTTTGATCCAATCGAATATGCCAGTTGATAGTCATAAAAAACTTTGGAAGATGAAAATGCCACTAAAAACTAAGATTTTCGTGTGGTATGCTCGTCGAGGAGTGATCCTAACCAAAGATAACCTTGTCGAGCGCAATTGGCATGGAAGTACAAAGTGTGTTTTTTGTCTACATGATGAGACTATTAAACACCTTTTCTTCGATTGCAAGGTTGCACGATCTATTTGGTCTACCATCCAAGTTGCTTCGAATTTATATCCACCACGTTCCGTTGCAAATATATTTGGCAACTGGCTACATGGTATAGATGATAAATTTAGAACGGTTATTCGGGTGGGCGCGATAGCCGTTTTATGGTCGCTATGGCTGAGTAGAAATGACAAGGTGTTTAATGATAAAAATGTCTCTTTTATGCAGGTAATCTACCGGTGCACAGGTTTGCTCCGTTCGTGGTCCATATTACAACGCGTGGAGTTTCGCGACCTTTTTATGGAGGTTTCTGCGCAACTGGAGACCACGGCGAGGGACATTTTTACACAACATGGGTGGCATAGGGATCTTCGGATTGGCGGCCCATCACCATAGTCGATTGGCATGATCTTTTGATTTGTAATCTGGCTATGTTTTTTCGTTCGTGGTTGGATGATGAATTGTCGGCTGTGTGCATCTAGTTATGCAGAGGCCGGGTGTAATACTTTTTATAAGTAATATAAGCCCTTTATCAAAAAAAAAGGTGAATGGTTTCCAAACACATCCTAAAGGACCACTATAGCAGTACTGAAAACGCCCCTTCCCCTATTTCAAAATTTTGCAGCGACAAAAACTTAGATCGACAAATTTACACTATGGGTGTAGTTTTTTTCTTTAACTATATACTACTCCCACTAGTAGAGAACAGGGCATCAGTACCGGTTTTATAGGGCCTTTAGTACCGGTTGTGCAACCGGTACTAATAGGTCGGCACTAAAGGGTCACCCCTTTAGTACCGGTTTTAGATACAACCGGTACTAAAGGCCCTCCACGTGGGCGCTGCATGCGAAGGACCTTTAGTACCGGTTGGTAATACCAACCGGTACTAAAGGTTCCTGCATTTTTTGCCCCCCTTATTTTTTCAGGGAGGTTTAGGTTTTCGGTTTTTATTTCTTTTCGCTTATTTTTCGGGGTTTAGGGTATTTGTTTTTTTCCTTTTCGCTCATTTTTCAGGGTTTCGGAGGAGAGCACGTATAAAATACACACTACACATATAAAGTACTCACTACACATATAAAGTACTCTCGTTAATTACATATAAAGTCATAATTACAATGGAGATCAACGCTAGCTTGTACATGCACGGAGTGAGTCTATTTTTCGACATAGTAGAATTCACCGAATTCATCTATGACTTGCGTCAGCATGAATCCCGCCAATTCCTCCGCAATAGCTTTTACGCAGTTTTGTGGTAGGAGCTGGTTCCGCTTCCTTGACATCTTTAAAAGAAGGAGATCCGGTCAGTTATGATCGAAACTAAACACAATTGATGGTTGCAAAATAAAAGTTGTATTTACATACCTCTCGATTTCTTACATTATTGACTCTCTCATTGACCCTCATGTGAATATACTCGCAAACGTAGTATCCACATAGTTGAGTCCCCTGTGGTTGTCGCAGACACCACTATACAAGAATATAATTTAATCAAATAATAATCAAGAGAATGATAATGGTATTAGAAAGATACACAGACCTATATACGTAGTAGTACTTACATTGTTAGCCTTGAACTCCAGCTTATCTTTCCATTCACCGCGTTCTTCCGCGATGAACTTTCTCCAAATCCTGCCCGGAAAAGAAAATGAATTGAGGAGTTATTTTATATACTTTTCATATCCGGAAATGAACGAAAGTGGACGATATAGTGCGATTGAAATTACCTCTTGAGCATTAGACGCACGCTTTTGTAATCATCTTGGTCTTTCCTTAATGAGTCCCAGACTTCAACTTCTCCTTCGTCGAGTCTAGTGATAAACAAAATGTAGTGGAACCTGCGCACATTTATATCCGCAGGTATTCAGAACTCGTCAATTACACTTATTATCGAGAAAGCAAAATAGAATGTGTTAAAGACAGTAACACTAACCCGAAGTTGTAAGGAAAAAGTATTTCCTTTTTGGTACTTTGTCGCTTAAAAAACGTTAGCAAACGGTCCTCTGTGTCCTGGACATAAAAAGGTCTTTCTACGGTGACTTCATTAACTTTATCCGGGTCAATGAACCCAATGTCCCAGATTCCACCCATTCGGCATTCACGAATCTTCATTCTGCATAATAGCATATAAAAGAATGTTGTGAGGATAATTACAAGTAATGAAACGAGCTTAACTATAAATAATTAAATTACATGAATAAATTACTTACAGACAATAGCAGCTGATGATAGATTTGTCGAGAGCAAGTTGATTGTACATCTGAAAAAGTTCGGAGAAATCAACCTGCACACCATATTCTCGGAAGTAGTGTTGGTCCTTAACTCCCGCCATGAGATATTCTCTCCCTTGTTTTGCGGCGGCCATGTACCAGTTATTCAATTTATATAACTGTGTTGTTAGAGCACTCGAATTGTTATCTGCGCTATTTCATAACCCACGTCGCCAATGACAACTTCTCCATGCTCGATTTCCCGAGCTTCAGAAGGCACAATGAGCGGGGCGATCGATTGTGCTTCTTGTTCTCCGAGCTGGGCAACTCTTTTCCCGCACGCTTTTTCTTTCTCTGTCTGTGAGGAAAGTACCTTGTCAATACCTCGCTCATAGTCTGAAAGGGGCGGCTGTGGAAACCTATATAGGTTGTCAACGGTGCGATCTTTTACCTCGGTTGGTATAGTCTTTAGAAGTTCCTTTATGAGGTCAAGTCTTGCCTCCAGTCTTTCCTTTTTTTTCTGTTCAAAAAAGGCTTTAGCCTTGCCTTGTGTGCTCAGTTTTAATTCCTCCATAGTCATCTCGCCAGCTAACTTCTCAGGAGCCTTGACTTCCTTGGGTTTTCTTGCACGTTTCTTGACAGGGGACGACGTGAACAGCTTCCGCTTTGTCAAATTACTGCTAGTGGGCGCAGCAGTCGGCTGACGGGACGGCGCGGGCGATGGACTCGCGGTGGGCTCCACATCGTCGGGGGAGGAGGGTGGACTTTGCTGTGGTGAATTTCTAACCGGAGGAGTCGGTGGCCTTGGCGCCGAGTCTGGAAACTTGATGTATTTCTTCTTCCATAGAACGATACCAAGCTCGACTTCTCCCAATGTCTTCTCGCCTTCAGCTCCAGGAATGTCAAGATGCATTGAGCTGAATCCCGACAAAACTTTCGTGACCCCGACACGAGCAAATCCAGCTGGAATCTCACCAAAATGGAAGGTTGCTCCAGGTTGATGTGGTAAAGCATAGCCATTCGCCACTGGAAAACTAAGGTTATTCATTGGCGCATGTAACTCACAATTTGTCTTCTCCGTGATATCATCAACGGGGGTAGCGTGCCGCCGACGGTTCATCAACTGCAGGATCTTGTTGCTGCATGGAACCCACGCTGCTTTTTCGCTGAGATGGGCAGACTTCGACTGCATGATCTTCTACTCGCGGCTGAGATTCCCTTTGCTGGGTAATTAAAGCCAGTTGCTCCTTCACATCATGCATCTGGCTTTCTAATGCAGTAAACCTCTCCGCCTCCCTCTTTTTACTTCTGCAATGTTTTCTATAAGATGCAGCGTCCTCCGGAAACCCTTCAAGAAAACCAACCCCGCCTCCTCTGCCTCGACATCGTCCCCAGTGTTCTTTATTCCCGAGGGCGAGTGAAAGCTCGTCGTCCTCTCTATCGGGAACATATTTTCCCTGTCGGACTAGTTCTATTGCGTCAACTAGTTTTTTGGCGACTCTTGTAATTCTTTTCTTCCATTTTCCCTGTGCAACAATCCGCCCTGTGTCTGGATCCAAGACTGCCCCATGCGCAAACAACCAGAACTTGGACCTGTCGGGCCAGTCATCTGTCTGCGGAGTGATCCCTTTTTTACGCAGCTCGTTTTCATAGGCTTCCCACTTAGGCAAGGCAGTCTTGTAGCCACCTGAGCCCAAACGATGGTGATATTTCTTCTTCTGAGCATTCAACTTATTTTGGGTCGATCGGGCCACAGCGACGGCCGATTTCCTATACGCCGCAAATTCAGGCCAGTCATCTTTTAGCTTCTCTAGAGCTCCGGTGAAATTTGGAGGTTTTTTCGCATATTTTCTCCACAATGCGTTCTTCCAGTTCTTGAATTGCTGGGCCATTTTGCTAAGAGTCCATTGCTTGACTTTATCCTGCCTCTTCTGTGGGAGATCTGCCGGTAGGGTGAAAGAATGCAACATCGAGGTCCAAAGGTTATCTTTAATTCTTTCCTCAAGATATTTTGCGCCAATGTTGACTTTCTTCGGCTTATTCCATTCTGCAATGGTGATCGGGACGGCGTCCCTAACAAGAACGCCGCATTGAGCTACATATTTAGTGTAGATTCCTTCGGGTTTCTCCGGTTTGCCTTTTACACTAACTTCGTCGATCGACAACTTTGCACCATCCGACAGCTTTACCCCTTGGTTCGGGCCTCGTTTAGGGATTGATGACTTAGATCCAGAGGGCTAAAAGAAAAATGTTTCGTTAATAAGTGCAATATAAATCAATTAATGCATCTAGCTAGTGATCAACAAGACTAATATATACCTCGCCGGAGTTTTCTAACGGCACTTCTTCGTCGTCGTTGTCGTCTCTGAAATTTTCTAACTCAACTCCCTCACCGGAGTCATTCAAACATTTCGCGCTGAAATCTTCGTCGTCTTCTTCGCTGGAATCTTCTCCATCAGAATTGGGTCCTGCAGCCCTATCATATATAATTGCTTGCATCCGGTCTTCATTCTCCTCGTCTCGGATGAAGGGGGCGTCGTCCTCCATAGCTCAATGTCACTGCAAATTTTTAATTCATAGCAAACAACTTTAAATTGCATTGCAACTAAAAATAACATTGCTTTGATAAATTTTCAAACTTTGCTAAATTTACTTATACACTAATGAAATAAATTTCAAACTTTTCTACTAAAATTTTCAAACTTAGCAATATTTCAAACTTAGCAATATTTCTAACTTAGCAATATTTCTAACTTAGCAATATTTCAACTTTACTATGTTATCTAAATGACTTAGCAATATTTCTAACAAAATTGCTACACTAATAATAACCTAAAATAATTTTCAAACTTTGCAACTAAAATTTTCTAACTTAGCAGTATTTCAAACTTAGGAATATTTCAAACTATTTTCTACTAACAATTTTTCCTACTAACAATTTTTATACTAACAATTTTTTCTACTAAATATTAACACTACCTAAATTGTGCTATCTAAATGATCTAAATTTTGCTACTAACAATTTTTTCCTACTAACAATTGATACAATTTTATGATGTCATGTTTAAACAACAATTTGCATCTAAAATATTTGCATCTAAAACATTTGCATATAAAATATTCCTAATTTATTTGCATCTAAAACATTTGCATCTATAATATTTGCATCTAAAATATTTAAACATTTGCATCTAAAACATTTGCATCTATAATATTTGCATCTAAAATATTTAAACATTTGCATCTAAAACATTTGCATCTATAATATTTGCATCTACACTAATAATAACCTAAAATAATCTAAACTAAATAACAGTAGTAAAAACAAAAAAAAAGAACACTGCTAACCTGGAAAAAAAAACTAACCTTGCGCACGGCCGGAGCAGGGCGTGGAGGGCGCCGGAGCAGGGGCGGCGATGGCGCGCGCGGGCCGGAGCAGAGAGGAGGGAGGCGGAGCAGGGGCGGTGGCCGGAGCAGATGAGGGAGCAGGGCCGGGCGGAGCAGGGGTGGCGGAGCAGGGCCGGGCGGTGGAGCAGGGCCGGGCGGCGGAGCACGGCCGGGCGGAGCAGGGGTGGCGGAGCAGGAGCGGCGGAGCAGGGCCGGCGGAGCAGGGGCGCCGGAGCAGGGGCGGCGCGGAGCAGGGGCGGCGGAGCAGGGGTGGCGGAGGTCGGCGGCGTCGATCGAGGACTTAGCGGTTTTGGGGAGCGAGAGGCGTCGATCCCTGCCTTAAACGGTTCAAAACCCCTTTAGTACCGGTTGTTCTGTACAACCGGTACGAAAGGGTCTTTAGTACCGGTTGTAGATAACAACCGGTACTAAAGGTCGTTTTTTGGGCCGCGGCAAAATTTCGCGCGCGAAGCCCACCCCTTTAGTACCGGTTGTATCTAACAACCGGTATTAATGGGCTTTTGATTTTTTTTCCTCTAGTTTCTTTTTTCTCTTCTATTTTTTCTTTCTTATATTTTCTGTTTATTTTTTCTGTATTATGTTTTCTGTTTATTTTTTCTTTCTTATGTTTTTTGGTTATTTTTTCGCTCTTATTTTTTCTATCTATTTTTTTGAGATTATAGGTGAATTCATTTAATTACAAAATTTGAAATTCGAACTCCATTAATTCACTAATTAAATTTATAAATACAATATATTTTCATCCGTTTATCAGAAAAATTTAATTAAAATATCAAATTGTTGTTAAAAATGTAATCTATCTATTTATGACAAATTCATTTTTTGAAATTATAGGTGAATTCATTTAATATTAAAATTTGGAATTTGAACTCCATTAAGTCATTAATTAAACTTATAAACTCAATATCTTTTCATCTGTTTAACAGAAAAATGCAATTAAAATATCAAATTGTTGATAAAAATGTAATCTATCTATTTATATAATTTATATATATTCATTGAAGTCCGAAGGAGGTGGGCCGTCCCCCTCGTACCTGGCGAGACCTAATATTTTGCATACATATGCATGAATATCACACACATCTCCCGAAGTTGATAGTTTAAGTCGCAAGTTTTCAAAAGCAAGTAGTAACCTAAACTAGGATCACAGACAAGAGAACTACAATGGCGATCACAGACTCTGAAACTAACTTCGACCGGTTCCTGAGCCGCGGGGTGCTGAGCCGCCGGCGCTGCGCATCCAAAGAGAAGGAACCCTCACAGGGTCATAGCTCACGTGAGAAGGAACCCTCTGAAGAAACGACCACCTACTGTCATACTGTGTATCCAATAGATACATGTAGCGACGGACGTGCTCATCCTCCTCCCTGATACGGCGACGTACCTCCTCCTCGGGGGCCGGCTCCCTCTGCACCGAGCGTGGCCCACGCGACTGCCACCACAGAATATCCGGGTCGACGACGTCACCCGGATTCCTCACCAAGCTGCGCATCCCGGAAGGTAGCACCTCCCAGTGCCATCCCGGTGGAGCCCAGTCCCGCACATCGCCCCTCTGGTCCAACATGGACATCGTCGCCGAGAACAGTGAGGTTGCAGATATGAGTTTAGATGTGATATGACAATGGAGGCCAAGCCTACATATATATAGTGAGAAATTACAGGAAGACGAAGGCGGGAAGCGGTGGAAGAAGCACACGGATCATGTGTTTCTTTAGAGCGCTTGTGAGCCGTTGGATCAGAAGCACACGGATCGTGTGTTTCTTTAGAGCGCTTGTGAGCCGTTGGATCAGAAGCACACGGATCGTGTGTTTCCTTCGAGCGCTTGTGAGCTGTTGGATCAGGGCCTTTAGTACCGGTTCGTGTTACCAACCGGGACTAAAGAAGCACACGGATCGTGTGTTTCTTTAGAGCGCTTGTGAGCCGTTGGATCAGAAGCACACGGATCGTGTGTTTCTTTAGAGCGCTTGTGAGCCGTTCGATTAGAAGCACACGGATCGTGTGTTTCCTTCTAGCGCTTGTGAGCTGTTGGATCAGGGCCTTTAGTACCGGTTCGTGTTAACAACCGGGACTAAAGAAGCACACGGATCGTGTGTTTCTTTCAAGCGCTTGTGAGCCGTTGGATCAGGGGTGTGTTTCTTTAGAGCGCTTGTGAGCCATTGGATCAGAAGCACACGGATCGTGTGTTTCCTTCGAGCACTTGTGGGCTGTTGGATCAGGGCCTTTAGTACCGGTTCGTGTTACCAACCGGGACTAAAGAAGCACACGGATCTGTACAGGTACACCTTCTAATCGCCTATAAATAGCGACGTCCCTGCTGCGAAACGGCACACAACGAACGTCTACCTTTGCCACCGGTCCATCTCTACCCCGCCATGCCCTCGGTCGGATCCAAGCAGCTCCAAGTCTCTCTGATGATCTACAACATTCCCAACACTTTTTGGGACGGTCGTTAGATCATCAGAGAATTCTTGGGGCTATTTGGATCGAAGGTCGATTTGCGCAAGCTTCCGGATGGGCAAAACCAGTGTTGGATCAGCCACATGACCCTATATGCAAATCATTCGGATTCCCGTCATACAGCCCAACGGTGCATTTGATATGCAGGCACTCACGAGCCACCGTTGGGCTGTATGACGGGGAAACCGTGTGCATTTGATAAAAGGTTTAATACATTAATTATTACACATCACCAACAATATCCCTATCTAGTGTTCACTTGTTTCTTCGTGTGTGTCCCTTTCTTCTGATTGCGCCGTAGCCATGGACAATCTTCATCATTTAACATGATGCTTGGGTCAGTTTTCACTTTGAAGGGCGGAATTTCATTAAACTTATTGTAATCTTCTGACATGTCTGTCTTGTTCTCCACTCCCACGATGTTTCTTTTCCCTGAAATAACTATGTGGCGCTTTGGCTGATCGCATGATGTATCGGCTCGCTTATCTTTTCTTTTTTTCGGTCTGGAAGACATGTCCTTCACATAGAAAACCTGAGCCACATCATTGGCTAGGACGAATGGCTCGGTGTGGTACCCAAGATTGTTGAGATCCACTGTAGTCATTCCATACCGCCGGTCCATCTCTACCCCGCCTGCCAGGTTGACCCATTTGCACTGAAACAAAGGGATCTTAAAAGAAGGTCCATAGTCAAGTTCCCATATCTGCTGTATGCAACCATAATATGTGTTCTTTGTCCCATCGTCGTTTGTTGCATCAAAGCGGACACCACTGTTTTGGTTAGTGCTCTTTTTGTCTTGGGTTTCCGTGTAAAATGTATTCCCATTTATCTCGTACACTTGGAAAGTCAATATAGTCGAAGATGGTGACTTGGCCAACAAGTATAGCTCATCTCCAACAGTGGTGTTATTAATGAGATGTGTACGCAACCAACTGCCGAAAGTTTCCACGTGCTTTCCTTTAATCCAGAAGTTAGTCTGCTCCGGGTATTCGGAGCGTAAAATATCCATGTGTTTCACGATATACGGAGCCACCAAACTGGAATTTTGTATAACTGTGTAGTGTGCTTGAGTGAAAGAATGCCCGTCCAAACTTCTTGTTGCTTTCTTTCCTAGCGTGCCTTTTCCACGCAATCTCCCCTTATGGCGCGATTGAGAAACACCGATAGGCTTAAGATCAGGAATAAAGTCAACACAAAACTCAATGACCTACTCTGTTCCATAGCCCTTGGACATGCTTCGTTCTGGCCTAGCACGGTTATGAACGTATTTCTTTAAGACTCCCATGAACCTCTCAAAGGGGAACATGTTGTGTAGAAATACAGTACCGAGAATGCAAATCTCTTCGACTAGGTGAATTATGAGGTGCGTCATAATATTGAAGAATGACGGTGGAAACACCAACTCGAAGCTGACAAGACATTGGACCACATCCTTCTGTAAACTTGGTAGAGTTGCTGGATCGATTACCTTCTGAGAAATTGCATTTAGGAATGCACATAGCTTCACAATGGGTACTCGAACGTTTTCCGGTAGAAGCCCCCTCAATGCAACCGGAAGTAATTGTGTCATAATCATGTGGCAGTCATGAGACTTCAGGTTTTGGAACTTTTTCTCTGCCATGTTTATTATTCCCTTTATATTCGACGAGTAGCCAGAACACTACTAGGAAAAGGCTTATAGGTAGATTACTTAGCCGTGGCGCACCACTATTTTGGTGTGCCACGAGTATATAGCCGTGGCGCACCAGACACTGATGCGCCACGCGTAGGACATTACCCGTGGCGCACCAAAATTGTGGTGCGCCACGGCAAAGTGCAGGCTGGGCTGACGGAGGGGCACCCTCCTTAGCCGTGGCGCACCACTATTTCGGTGCACCACGGCTATACTCTTACCCGTGGCGCACCTTATTCCAATGCGCCACCAAAATAATGGTCTCGGGGCCAAATTTTGACCCCACATAGCCGTGGCGCACCAAAATAGTGGTGCCCCATGGGTAACCACTTACCCGTGGCGCACCGAAATAGTGGTGCGCCACGGGTATGTTTACTGCTTTGTGCTCCCATGCACCCCCCCCCCCCCCCGGTGATCGCCTTTTCAGTTTTAAAAAGGCTAAAAGAAAATGTTAAAAAATTCAAAAAATAAAATCCTTTGAGATGTGGCTATGTTACGTAACCTAGTTGTTAGGAAAAATATGAAATATGAATTTCGACATATTTTGCAAAAAAACATTATGGAAGAGTAAAACGGCGATAACTTTTGCATACGAACTCGGATTTCGACGTGTAATACCTTAAAAAAAACTAGAGAAAAAACCACATCCAATCCAAATCGCCTACGGCCTTTTGAGCCATTTTTTGCGTACAGAATCCCCAAATTCGAAAGGGAACACCTATTTTTTTGAAGTTTAAGCTTTCTGGCCAGAAAAAATAAATAAAAATTACCCGTGGCGCATGGAAGAGATGGTGCGCCACGGGTAGTTGTAATACTCGTGGCGCACCACTATGAGATGCGCCACGGGTAACATGGGGGGGCAACACCATGATCCGACGGCTCCCAGCAATCCGACGGTTCACAGCGACTTAAACTAGCACACAATCCGTGTGCTTGTCCTTTCTTGTCTCTGATTGGTCGAGAGGGGGGCATCTCCTCAAACTTAGCCCCCACTTCTCCAAGCCTCTCCCCTTCTCCTCCATCCAACTCTCACCGGTGAGCACCGACGACGGCCTGGAAAAGGAGCCCCCAACCTCGCTGCCCTGCTCCAGCGCGGAGCTCCCCGAGGTGAAGGACGGCGACAGCCCGGCGCAGCACGGAGCTCCCCGAGGCGTTGGACGGCGATGGCTCGGGCGCGGAGCTCTGGAGGCGAAGCCCCCCCGCGACATCTGCAGCCTCCCTGCCTGCCTAGCTCCAGCACGGAGCTCCCCGAGTCGAGGACAGCGACGGCCCCGAGGTGACGCCGCCGACGTGGTCCGAGACGAAGACCCCCACCCCCGCACTAACGCCAGCTCTGCCCGCCCCTCATCCTCCCCGTCGGCCTCCTCCCGTCCCAGGCTCCGCTCCTCCTCCGCCGTGGTTCCGTCGTCGCCTCGCCCCTGCCGGCCTCGAGAGCTCTCCGGCGAGCTCGCGGCGGCGGCGCTTTTTTTTTAATTTCCTATAGGCATACCCGTGGCGCACACAGTGGCTTAGCCGTGGCGCAAGTTAGCCGTGGCGCAGGGTGCAGAGGTGCGCCATGGCTAATTTGTTACCCGTGGCGCACCGGGGCACCTGCGCCACGCCTGAAGTGTTACCCGTGGCGTGGTAGTCCGTGGCGCAGGGCCCTGCGCCACGGGTAACCAAAACTGGTGCGCCACGGGTAAGCTTTTCCCTAGTAGTGGAAGGGACCTTGATACTGCTCAGGACTTGAAAAAAGATCTCCTTCTCTTCTTTGGTAAGAGCGTAGCTGGCAGTACCTTGATACTTCTCTGGATTTTGGTTGTCTCTTTCGTGCGTACGTTGCTGGTCCTGCCGTGCATCCGTTGTATCTTTCGTCTTCCCATACACGCCTAAGAAGTTTAGCAGGTTCACGCAAAGATTTTTCGTCACGTGCATCACGTCGATTGCAGAGCGAACCTTTAGGATTTTCTAATAAGGTAAATCCCAAAATATAGATTTCTTTTTCTACAAGGGTACGTGCTTGTTTGCGTCTTTCGGAACAGATAGACTGCCAGGACCCTTTTCAAAGATTACTTCTAAATCCTTGACCATGCCATATATAACATCACCATCAGGGCGTGTAGGTTTTGTCCGGTTATCTGCCTCACCTTTGAAATGCTTGCCTTTGTTTCTTACGTGATGCCTGTTTGGCAGAAATCGACGATGCCCCAGATATACAATCTTGTTACCTAAATATATACTGTCAGTATTATCTAAACAGTGTGTGCATTCATTGTATCCTTTGTTCGACTGTTCTGAAATGTTAATAAGAGCAGGCCAATCATTGATGGTTACAAACAGCAACGCTCGTAGGCCAAATTCCTCTTGTTTGTACTCATCCCACACACATACGCCTTCGTCAGACCACAACTGTAAAAGTTCATCAACTAATGGCCTCAGATACACATCAATGTCGTTGCCGAGTTGCTTCGGGCCTTGGATAAGCACTGGCATCATAATATACTTTTGTTTCATGCACAACCAAGGAGGAAGGTTATAGATACATAGAGTCACGGGCCAGGTGCTATGACTGCTGCTCTGCTCCCCAAACGGATTCAAGCCATCTGTACTTAGACCAAATCTTAAGTTCCTTGCGTCAGCTGCAAAATGCCCAAACGCACTGTCGATGTTTCTTCACTGAGACCCATCAGCGGGGTGTCTCAGCATCTTGTCTTCCTTACGGTCCTTTTTGTGCCATCGCAACAACTTGGCATGCTCTTTGTTTCGGAACAAACATTTCAACCGTGGTATTATAGGAGCATACCACATCACCTTCGCAGGAACCCTCTTCCTGGGGCTATGCTCGCCCTCAACATCACCTGGGTCATCTCGCCCGATCTTATACCGCAATGCACCGCATATAGGGCATGCATTCAAGTTCTCATACTTCTCACCGCGGTAGAGGATGCAGTCATTGATGCATGCATGTATCTTCTCCACCTCTAATCCAAGAGGGCAGACAATCTTCTTTGCTTCGTATGTATTGTGGGGCAATTCATTATTTCTTGGAAGACTCTTCTTAAATATTTGTAGCAACTCTTCAAATGCCTTGTCAGATATTCCATTCTTTGCCTTCCACTGCAACAATTCCAGGGTGGTACCCAGCTTTTTCTGGCCATCTTCACAATTTGGGTACAACAATTTTTTATGATCCTCTAACATGCGCTCCAACTTCGACCACTCGTTTTCAGTTCCGCACTTCATCTGTTCATCAAGAATGACCCGACGAAGATCATCATCATCGGATTGATCAACAATGACCTCATGCTCAACTTCGTCTTCCCCCATTGTAGTATCACCGTGTTCAGAGAACACAGGATAGTTGTCATCATCCTTTTCTTCAGGGTCTTCCATTATAACCCCTCTTTCTCCATGCTTGGTCCAACAAAAATAATTGGGCATGAAGACTTGTCGCAACAGGTGGGAGTGTATGGTTCTTACGCTCGGGTAATTCCTCGTATTCCGACATTCATCACATAGACAAATCATAAAACCATTCTTTAGCTTGTTTAACTTAACCACATCGAGAAAACGATGCATGCCATCAATGAACTCGGGAAGGCGTCGATCACCGTACATCCATTCTCGGCTCATCTGCATTACATAAATAAATCAAAAACCATTACACCAGCTAAATAATGAATAGAGATACGTGAACAAATTAATTAATACAAATTCATCACATTAAAACCAAAGTAGAGTAGTGCCCAAATGTAATACATAGTTCTCACGAAACATACATCAATCGAAACTAACATACAACTATCTAAAGAATTTATATCCAACAACAAATGCGATCAGAATCGTAACCAAGGTAACTATTGAACCAACAGCATAATGATACCAAGCCTCTTGACTAATGACATATTTTCTAATCTTTTTAAGCTTGACGCGCATTGCATCCATCTTCATCTCGTTAGCAGTGACGATGTCGGCAAGCTTGACCCCGTGAGCATCGACGATGTCGGCAATCTTCAATTCCAATACCATCTTCTCTTCCAGGCATTGGAGACGAAGATCTTCACTTATCTTCAATTTTGCTTTTAAATCGTTGTTTTCTTTTTCTAAAAACTCGACAATAGGGTCGGCTGGAATTTCCGGTTCAACTACCTCCTAAATAGAAATATATCTATGTCAAGTTGGTCGGCATGATTGTTATAACCATGAAACAAAATAAATAGTTATAAAAATATACCACATCAGAATCATAGACCGGACGAGGTCTGACGGGGACGGATATCAAAACCATGACACTATACATATAAAAAAACATAATAAAATTATACAAGAAATAATTATGCATTTAAATCATATAACTAACATTTTTTAAAATAAAAGATTAAAAAAGAGGCTCACCGAGGTAGTGTCGGTGATGGAGCGGCGCGGGCGATCGACGGCGGTGAGGAAGGGGACGGGACGACACTATATAAAACCACAAATTATACTTTAATTTGAGATCAAAATGCATATAAAATAAATGAAATCCCTAACTTAGACATTTCATCGAACACCTTGCAAGCACTACAAATATCAAACTAGCTAAACTTGCACGAAAATGAGCTAAACTTGAAATGCCGGAAGAGAAGATGAAGTTGCTAACCCTTATATATGTAGCTGCCACCAATCTTGGAAGTTGTTGGAGAAAAAAGGGGTGAATTTGAACTTGGGAGAGCAAAGAGAGAGGAAAAATGGAGTTGAGTTCGAGCTGAAATGGTGCTGGCTCGGGGTGGCAGAAGGTATATAGAGTCCAGGACCTTTAGTACCGGTTGTTAATAGCAACCGGCACTAAAGGCCAGTCTTTAGTACCGGTTTTTAGGAACAACCGGTACTAAAGGTCCTGGCCCTCTGCCACCCCCAGCACAACCGGTACTAAAGGGTTGTGGCTGCTGGCACAGAGCACAACCGGTGCTAATACCCCCTTTAGTACCGGTTTTAGGTCAACCGGTACTAAAGGGGGCGCACCGTTGCCCCCTTTTCTACTAGTGTCCGTACAAAATTTGGTACGACGGCAGAAATTGCAACGTCACCGCCACTTTGTCACTGTCGAGTTTGGCCTTCTCCATCGTTGTTGTGTCGTGAGACCCTCTCCGGGGCCCACGGCTCAATTCCTCGCTAGGGCTCGCCAAATCCGGGGTTTTGCTCCAGCGACACGCACGACTCCCGTCATGGCACTCTTGGGAGCATACCCGCACAGACCAGAGCAAATGTTCGAGGCGCAGCTCTAGTTGGAGCAACTGTGGGAGGTGCAATTCTCGTGGGAACATGCACGACAGCGGTGACATTTTGGTTGGAGGGCGGATGGGAAGAGAAGAGTGACAGCTAGTTGGTGTGAGGGTCGTGAGTGACCGATGGGGGTCAGGGTAGCCAGTTTTTTTTTTTTTTTGCGGAACGGGTTGTTATAGTATCTGGTCTGGGAGGACCGACTGGATATTTACGATATCTGACAGAGTTGCTCTAAGGTGGATATGTATTTACTGCACGACATACACACTAATTTTCCCCTCTGGCCGCAGTAATGATCCTATATCTGCTCTGCCCGCTCACTGGAATGTAGTTTATTTCTTCTCCTTCTCTGCCTTGGATATATAACTTCCCTTCACCTTTTACCAAACACAAGTTTCAAGCATCTCTTTCTATCTTCAAAGTTTTATCTAGGCTTGAGGAATTTTTTATATTCATACTACACATTCTTCACATATATGCTACTTTATCCAAAACTCAGATTCAACAAACTCCAAAGTCCAACTACTTGCTTCTCCCTACGTACTCTAGGGTTGTTAAGTGTTGAACTGCTGATATATAGTGAGAATTGTCAAACATCAAGGGGTTAAGCAGTCATGAGGATGGAAGGCATCAGGAGGAGAACATGCACGACTTAGGGGTGTTGGGAACATGTTTTCCCTATCTTGTGCATCTTATAGGTTTTTGGACGCCGATATCATCAATTACCAACTCTCGTATGCCTCCCGGTTGATATTCAGTAGCATGTCAGAGGTAAATGGTAGCATCATTAATAAAATTGTTAGTTTTGTGCGAAACTTGGCGTGTGCAAATAGAATTAGCGCGCCAAATATTTATTCAATTTTACTTACATTTTTAAAATATTTTTTCACATGTGTCGAAGTGAATTTCTAGTGCCCACTCTGATTTGGCAGCCTGAATCATCCTCCGTATCTTGTAGACCATCTATCAGCAAACAATGAACGCACTATTTTGTCCACCGGATAAACAGCCTAGCCGATGCATGGTCAGCATGGACCTCCACCATCGCCATCTTTTTGAGCGATCCAATCCAATGGGTAACGAAGAGTACGATTGCAAATTTGCGATCCTTTTGGAATGCATCACGTTAGCTTTTCGTCCGCAAAACATAACACATAGAGCGAGATATTGTTTCCTCGTGGAATCGCTTGGTCGATCCGGGGTTCCGTGTTTCGGTGTTTGGTTGGTGTGCAACCTACCATCCTTGCGCACGAGCTGCATACCGCGTGCATATACTGATTTTTCAAGAAAAAACTAGTTCATGATTGGGCATTTTCTGGCCCAATAGAGTGCATTAGGGATGGCAATGGGTACCTTATACCCGCGTATCCTGCGGGTAAAAACCCTATTAGGGTAAGGGTTTGGGACTACGAAATACCCATGGGTATATAAATAGGGAAATCTTGTGCCCATCGGACATACACATTAACTTTTCCACTTTGGCCGTGGTAATGATCGTATATCTGCTCTGCCCACTCACCATACATGTAATTTATTTCTTCACGTGCTCTGCCTTGGATATATAACTTCCCTTCACATTTTACCAAACACAAGTTTCTAGCATCTCGTTCTATCTTCAAAAAAAAAAATTAGCTAGGCTTGAGAAATTTTTGATATTCATAGTACACATCCTCACATACTATGCCACTTTATCCAAAACTCGATTCAACAAACTCCAAAGTCCATCTACTTGCTTCTCCCTGCCCCTGCTTACCCTAGGGTTGTTAAGTGATGATAGTGAGAATTTTCAAACATCAAGGGGTAAAGCAGTCATGCGGATGGAAGGTATCAGGAGAACAAGCACAACTTAGGTGTTTGGATCATGTTTTCCCTATCATGTGCATGTTAGAAGTTTTTGCACGCCGATATCATCATGCTCAACTCTTGTATGCCACTAGCTGATATCTGGTAGCACGTGTTGTCCCTAATGCGAATCGTAAGAGTGAGAGAGAGCAGGAGATGAGAGCATCGGGAGAGAGAGAGTGAAGGGGAGGTGTGTTTGTGGAATGAATCTGTTTGACTCAATTTTCACTTCTCTATTCCTCCATTTAAATAACCGGCCGGGGCAAGCCGCTTACAAGAGTCAACTATCCCGTCACATCCGACTTGACGTGGCGGGTCTTACACTACGTCATGCCATACAGCCACTGTTGACGACGTCATGACACGAGTTCACTGTGGATGACGCCACAGACTCGTCTACACTATAGGTGACGTCTAGCACGTCCTATCTACCTACTCTACTGTACGAACTATACAGTGCACCTGCCGGACCCGAAGACAATTCGAGTCCCGGTTACTACTGTCGAGTCAGAACAGGCTCCGACTCGACGACTCGACTCGGGACACTCCCCGAGTCGGCAAACTGGTTGGGGTCCCTCCGACCCGCCAGAGTTTCGACTCCCTAGAACACAAGCCTATTCCAACAATCACTCCCTAGGCTTGAGTTCCGGCGACACCTCCACCATGTCAATCCTTGAGCACAGTTCCGCCAGGCGGACTCGTCCAAGTGGCTTGGTCAGCATGTCCGCGAGTTGATGTTTGGTGGCACGAACTCCAACTCGATCTTCTTCGCCTCCACGCAATCTCGAATGAAGTGGTACTTCAGCTCGATGTGTTTTGAGAGCTCGTGGAAGACGGGATTCTTGGCGAGCGCGATTGCCGACTTGTTGTCGACCTTGAGCACCACCTGCTCAGCTTCGCCGCTACTGAACTCGGCCAGCAGCCGAGAGAGCAAGATCCCCTGGCAAGCAGCCGTGGCAGCAGCCACGTACTCGGACTCGCAGCTCGAGAGAGCCATGACCGACTGCTTTTGGGACTGCCAGGTCACTAGGCTGCTCCCCAGAAAGAACAGCGTGCCAGACGTACTCTTGCGCGAGTCGACGTCCCCACCCAAGTCGATGTCGCTGTAGCCGACAAGGCGTGGTGCACCTGCACCTTTGCCATACCTACATCCGAGTCGAGGTGACCCGGCGATGTAGCGTAGGATGTGCTTCACGGCCGCCAAATGTTCTTGAGTTGGCGCCACCATGAAGCGAGACACGAACCCGACTGCGAAGGTCAGATCCGGTCGAGTGTGCACCAAGTACCGGAGGCTCCCGACGATGCTCCGGTACTCGGTCGCATCCGTCGGTGGAGCTGTGCTGTTCTTGGACAGCTTGAAGCGCGGTTCCATGGGCACCTGGCAGGGGTGGGACCCGGCCATCCATGCCTTCTCCAGCAACTTCTAGGCATAGGCCGCCTGTGAGATGTCGATCTCGCTTGGCCCTTGTCGGACCTCAATGCCGAGGTAGTAGCTCAGCAGCCCGAGGTCGGACATCTGGAACAGGCTCTGCATCTCCAGCTTGAACTTGTCGATGTCGCTGGAGTCGGAGCCCGTTATCACCAAGTCGTCGACATAGACTCCGACGAGGAGTCGAGTCGGCATCGCGCCCCGCGTGTACATGCCATGCTCCGACTCGCACCTGGTGAAGTCGATCTTGACGAGGCATGCGTCGAGCTTGGTGTTCCATGCCCTTGGCGCCTGCTTGAGGCCATAGAGCGCCTTGTCGAGTCGGAGCACCAGGTGCTCCTTCCCCTTTGCAGCGAAGCCGACTGGCTGCTGCACGTACACCTCTTCCTCCAACTCGCCATTGAGGAAGGCAGACTTGACGTCCATGTAGTGGACGTCCCAACCCGAGTCTGCGGCCACCGCCAGCAGGAGTCGGATTGACTCGAGTCGGGCCACGGGAGCGAAGACCTCGTCGTAGTCGACCCCGTGCCTCTGCACATAGCCCTTCGCCACCAGGCGAGCTTTGTGCTTAAGGACCTCGCCATGTGCGTCCTTCTTCACCTTGTAGACCCACTTTAGGCCGATCGCGCGGTGACCTGGTGGTAAGGTGGTGAGCCGCCAAGTCGAGTTGGACTCGATGTCCTCGAGCTCCTCCTGCATCGCACGCCTCCAACTGGCGTCCGACTTGGCCTCATCGAACGAGCCGAGCTCTTAGGAGGCGAGGAAGTGAAGCTCCTCGTCCGGCTCCTGAGCCGGACCTGCGTCGAGCACGTTCTGCAAAGTGCGGAACCGGTGCTTGAGCTCGGTGTCGTCTTCTGCATCAAGCATACTTGCATACCTTGATGGTGGCGTGACGAACTCGACGCCAGTGATAGCCGGAGTCGAAGACTCGGCTGTCGGGTACCCCGGTGATGTTGGAGAACCGGCTGGGGGAGACTCACTCCTGGCTCCTGGAGTCGGGGAAGTCGGACCTGGAGAAGGCGGCGAGTCGGATCCAGGACCCGCACTCCCGTCCCCTGGAGTCGGCTGCGGCTCGAACACCATGTGCTCGACCGTGAAGGAGTCGGCTCCAAACGTGTTCACCGGAGAGTCCTGAGAACTCCAGTCCCAACGCGCGTTCTCGTCGAACACCACGTCGCGGGCGATGGCGACTCGGCCTGTAGCCGGGTCGTACACCCGATAACCCTTCGTGCCGGGTTCATACCCCACGAAGATCATCGGCTTGCTGCGATCGTCGAGCTTCTTCAGCCCGGGTCGCGTCTCTCTGACATGCACCACGCACCCGAACGTGCGCATGTAGTGCACATCCGACTTGCGGCCATGCCAGGCCTCGAACGGCGTCATGCCGTCCATGCTCTTGGTCGGCGACCTGTTCAAGATGAACACGGCCATCGCAATGCCTCACCCCAGAACTCGCCGGGGACTCTCTTGGCCTTCAGCAGACTGCGGGCCATGCCCACAATCGTCTGGTTGCGTCGCTCCACGACGCCGTTCTGCTGTAGGGAGTAAGGAGCCGTCAGGTGACGCTCCACTCCGAGCTCCGCGCAGTATGCCGTGAAGGACCCGGAGGTGAACTCGCCTCCGCGATCCGTCCTCAGCGTGCGCAGCTTGCAGCTGGACTCCGACTCGGCTCTCGCCTGGAGTCGGATGATGGCGGCTGCGGCCTCGTTCTTCGTTGCAAGAAGGGCGAGCCACATGTACCGCATCAGGTCGTCAACAAGCAGGAGGAAGTACCTCTTTCCGCTCGGAGTCGCCGGGGTGATCGGCCCGCAGAGGTCACCATGGACCAGCTCGAGTCGCTACTTCGCCCGGAACTTCGCCTGCTTGGCGAAGGAGGCTCGCCGCTGCTTTCCTGCTAGGTAGGCGTCGCAGAGCTGGTTCACGTGCTCTACCAGAGGGAGGCCACGCACCATGCCGCCTTTTGCGAGTTGGCGCAGGCTATCGAAGTTGAGGTGCCCGAACCTCGGATGCCAAGTCTAGGCTGAGTCGGCACCTGCATGCACTGCCAAGCACACAGGCTGCGCGACTCGCGCGGTCAGCTTGTACATCCGGTTCGGCTCCCTCCTGACCTTCACCAGGAGCTGTCGCTCCCTATCACGCACTCGGAGGAGCCCGTCCTCGATCAGCACCTGACAGCCATTCTCGTCGAACTGGCCCAGGCTGATGATCTGCGTGTTCAACCGGGGTATGTAGTACACCCCGGTGACGGCCCGGTGAAAGAACAAACGATGTCCCGGATGTCGCCTAGAGGGGGGGTGAATAAGCGAATAACACCTTTTCTATTAGGGGCTTGATAATTGCGGAAAATAACTATGTGTTTAAATTAACAAGCCAACAACCTAATATACTAGGTTTGCCTAATATGCACCAACAAATTATGCTAAGCAAGGCAAGCAACAAGGTGATAGCAAGATATGAACTTCAAGCACGAAGGCTATCACAATGTAAATTGCATAATTAAAAGCTCGGGTATAGAAATAACCGAGGAACGTGGAGACGAGGATGTATTCACGAGTTCCTCCTTGTTAAGGGAGTACGTCTCGTTTGAGGGGTGTGAGCTCGCCACAAGAGACCTACTCAAGATGCCACAAAGGCCTCACCCTATTCTCCGATGAACCTCACCCAATGGATTGGTTCACCCTCCACTATCGGAATCCTTCGAGGCGGATTCCGGAGCCCTTTTACACCGTTCTTGGGGCACACACTCACAACTCAATTGGGGGCTCCCAGATTCGTACCGAAGCTTCACAACTCGAAGACTTCGCGGCACCTCCAAACCGTCTAGGGTACACAATGCACCCAAGAGGCACAAGATCTTGGGAACACAATGCACCCAAGAGTAACAAGCTTCTCAACGTCGATCTTCACGTATCACCGTAGGGAGAGCAACCCGATGCAACAAATGCAAAAGGCAAGAATACACTAAGTGGTCAAATCATTCACTCTCAAATTCCAACCAAGCAACAAATGCTTTGGGGGGAATAAGGGAGGAAGAACAAAGGGGATGAATACAAAGCAACCCCAAAATCTAGATCCACAAGATTCCCTCACTTAGAGGATATTTTGATTGGTGGAAAGATAAATCTAGATCTCCTCTCTTGAATCCCTAAATTTGGGCAAGAATCATTGGAGGGATTGAGAGGAAATGAGCTCACAAGTTTGCAAAAATGGAGGAGAGAGAGTGAGAGCTGAGCAAAAGTGAGCAACCAGCTCTTGGGGAAGAAGGGGGCTATAAATAGCCCCTCCCCAAAAACTAGCCGTTGGAAAGTCGAGGGGCCGGAAATTCCGTGGTTATGAACCAGAACTTCCGGCCGGGGGCCGGATATTCCGGGGCACAGGGCCGGAACTTCCGGTGCCCCGGAAATTTCCGGAGCAAACTTCCGGGCAAAGTTCCGGACCCCCACCCGAGAGAAAAACGCAAAACACTTAGCCAAATTTTTCTTAGGCCGGATATTCCGGACCAAGAACCGGAATTTCCGGACCCCCGGAAATTTCCGAGGAAACTTCCGGAGCAAATTTCCGGAACCCCTCCAGAGAGAAAAGCCGAGAAGACTTAGCAGAAAAGCTCAGATGAAAATATGGGCCGTAACTTCCGGGGCAACGGCCGGAACTTCCGGGGGCCGGAATTTCCGGCCTTCGGGCCGAAACTTCCGCCCCACTGAAAAACAGCAGAAACTGCAATACGAAAACGGGCATATCTTTTTCATCCGGACTCCGTTTTCGATGATCTTGGGCTCGTTGGACTTGCAACGAAAAGCTCTACAAGATCATGCAGAGAAACATCATTGTCCATCATGTGAGGAGGAAATCATAAGGGGAGAGTTTAACCTCTCTTAGAAGGGACAAACCGGAAAAACCTCCAATATCAAAAACGCAAGAAGATATTCATGAAATCCGTTTTTGATGAACTAGAGCTTGGTATCACAAGCTCTAAATTCTCACAAGGATAAAAGCCAAATAAGAACCAATAAAGATGATTGCATGGATGCAAAGGTTTGTGCTCGCTACGACGTTACGATCACGATATTCGGTCGAGAGCCCCTCTTGATAGTACGGTTATCTATCCTATAATCCGGTATCTCACTAAACAACATGAGACCGGTAAAATAGAAACCCTATCAAGATCATATCTTTGCCTTGCGCATTAATGCACTTGAGTTCGATGAAGACGATCTTCATCTCCTCAAGACGCACCACCTTCCTCGATTGCACTTCGGTGAAGATTCACATGTTGCTCCCCCATACACCAAGATAGGAGAAGCACCACAAAGGCAAATCTTCACATGGACTTTATCTTCAAATGGATGGCAAGCTCCAAGCATATGAAATCTTCTTGTTGATCATCTTGAACTTGCACCACACCACTTGACACCGTCCTTCATGAGCTACACGAGATCTTCCTTTTGATGCAAGCTCATGACAAGACACCTAACCCAACATAGAGATACCAAGCACATAGATCATGGGTTAGTTCACAAGGCTATATAGACAAGTGCTCACCATACCATGAGATCACATGAACCCTCATGGTACATAACTAGCCTTGTGTGTTGATCAACTTGCAAATAGCCTTGATCAACATAAAATCTTCTTCTTCCCTTAGCCTTGATTCCAACAAATGGAGATCAAGCAAATCAATAGACATACCTATAAATATAGCTCAAAACAAATATTAGTCCATAGAGATTGTCATTAATTACCAAAACCATGCATGGGGGCAACCATGCACTTTCACCCGGTGCTCGCCTAACTTGCAGACGAACAACACCGTCCCTTGCCCGCAGATGTCGACTCGCGAGCCGTCGCCGAACTTGACGGTACCGACGATGCTAGTGTCGAGTTCTGCGAACGCGGCGTGGTCACCAGTCATGTGATTGGTGGCGCCCGAGTCGAGGTACGAGACGCCCTCCTTGGCGTCCCCTCCTTGCGCCAGGTTGACCTGCGCCTTCTCCTCCAGCAGGAAGAGGGTCGACTCCTTGCGAGTCGACAGGGCCGACTCCTCCCGAGTCGCCTTCTTCGGCTCCTCCTGAGCCGGCATGTCCCACTCCGCGACCCTATGGATCCGCGAGTGCTCCTTCGGAGGAGTCGACACCGCCTCCGACTCTGCCACCGGTCGAGTCCCTGACTCTGCCACCGGTCGAGACGAGGGTGCCGCCTCCGATGCGCCCGACTCCGCCTGAGTCGACGCTGCGAGTTGAAGGGCAGACGCCACGGTGCACGCCTGCATCATGAGCAGCGCATCGTCGTTGTCGCCTCCGCCGCGCACGAGGTGGTCCTCGCCCTCCTCGAGCTTCTTCTTGCGGCAGTCTCGCGCCTAGTGGCCGACGACTCCGTAGTACCGACACGAGTCCTTCGTGTCGCTGTTCCCGGTGCCTCTCGCACCCGGGTTGCCCTTGCCGCATCCGAGCGGCTTGCCGCCGTTGCGTCCGGCTTGGCTGGACGATGAGCCTCCATCTCGCAGCTTCATCCGCGCAAACCACTCCTCTTTAGAGAGAAGTAGCTTGCCGGCTTGCTTGACCACCGGCTCCTCCAGCTCGTAGCGCTCCTCAGCCGCCTTGAGCCGGCCAATAATCTCTTCGATGGAGAGCGTGTCGAGGTCGAGCAGGGTCTCGATGGAGCATGCCATCTGCGAGAACTTCTTGGGCACAACGGAGAGAAACTTATGAACGACCTCCGGCTTGCCGACGATGACTCCGATTATGCCGAGCTGCGACACGAGGGACGACAGGCGCATGCCGAAGTCGTCGATGTCCTCGCCGTCCGCAAACTTGATGCACTGGAGCTGCTTCTTCAGCGCCGTTGCCTTCGCGTCACACACCCGGGTCACCCCGAGTCGCATCGTCTTCACCGTGTCCCAAGCTTCCTTCGCCGTCTTCTTGGCGGCGAGGGTGGAGATCATCTCCGGCGGGACGGAACGCAACAGATACTCCATCGCTGCGCGGTCCGTCTCGCGCTCTGACGTCCCGTCGCTGACGTCGACCCAGACCTGGCGCGCCTCCAACATGGCTTGCATAAGGAGGGCCCAGTCCGCGTAGTTCGACCGCGTGAGCATCGGCCATGAACCGCCGGAATCACGGACAACTCGCTGGAGTACCACCGAGCTTCCGCCAGCCTTTTGCTCCTCTGCAGCGAGCTTGCTTGCCCCGGGGATGAGCGCGCCCGTCTCTGGTGCCATCTCCGGCGAGCTCTCAAACTCACAAGGCTCTGATACCAATTGCTGTCCCTAATGTGAATCGCAAAAGTAAGAGAGAGCAGGAGAGGAGAGCACCGGGAGAGAGAGAGAGTGAAGGGGAGGTGTGTTTGTGGAATGAATCTGTTTGCCTCAATTTTCACTTCTCTATTCCTCCCTTTAAATAACCGGCCGGGGCAAGCCGCTTACAAGAGTCAACTATCCCGTCACATCCGACTTGACGTGGCGGGTCTTACACTACGTCATGCCATACCGCCACTGTTGACGACGTCATGACACGAGTTCACTGTGGATGACGCCACAGACTCGTCTACACTATAGGTGACGTCTAGCACGTCCTATCTACCTACTCTACTGTACGAACTATACAGTGCACCTGCCGGACCCGAAGACAATTCGAGTCCCGGTTACTACTGTCGAGTCAGAACAGGCTCCGACTCGACGACTCGACTCGGGACACTCCCCGAGTCGGCAAACTGGTTGGGGTCCCTCCGACCCGCCAGAGTTTCGACTCCCTAGAACACAAGCCTATTCCAACAATCACTCCCTAGGCTTGAGTTCCGGCGACACCTCCACCATGTCAATCCTTGAGCACAGTTCCGCCAGGCGGACTCGTCCAAGTGGCTTGGTCAGCATGTCCGCGAGTTGATGTTTGGTGGCACGAACTCCAACTCGATCTTCTTCGCCTCCACGCAATCTCGAATGAAGTGGTACTTCAGCTCGATGTGTTTTGAGAGCTCGTGGAAGACGGGATTCTTGGCGAGCGCGATTGCCGACTTGTTGTCGACCTTGAGCACCACCTGCTCAGCTTCGCCGCTACTGAACTCGGCCAGCAGCCGAGAGAGCAAGATCCCCTGGCAAGCAGCCGTGGCAGCAGCCACGTACTCGGACTCGCAGCTCGAGAGAGCCATGACCGACTGCTTTTGGGACTGCCAGGTCACTAGGCTGCTCCCCAGAAAGAACAGCGTGCCAGACGTACTCTTGCGCGAGTCGACGTCCCCACCCAAGTCGATGTCGCTGTAGCCGACAAGGCGTGGTGCACCTGCACCTTTGCCATACCTACATCCGAGTCGAGGTGACCCGGCGATGTAGCGTAGGATGTGCTTCACGGCCGCCAAATGTTCTTGAGTTGGCGCCACCATGAAGCGAGACACGAACCCGACTGCGAAGGTCAGATCCGGTCGAGTGTGCACCAAGTACCGGAGGCTCCCGACGATGCTCCGGTACTCGGTCGCATCCGTCGGTGGAGCTGTGCTGTTCTTGGACAGCTTGAAGCGCGGTTCCATGGGCACCTGGCAGGGGTGGGACCCGGCCATCCATGCCTTCTCCAGCAACTTCTAGGCATAGGCCGCCTGTGAGATGTCGATCTCGCTTGGCCCTTGTCGGACCTCAATGCCGAGGTAGTAGCTCAGCAGCCCGAGGTCGGACATCTGGAACAGGCTCTGCATCTCCAGCTTGAACTTGTCGATGTCGCTGGAGTCGGAGCCCGTTATCACCAAGTCGTCGACATAGACTCCGACGAGGAGTCGAGTCGGCGTCGCGCCCCGCGTGTACATGCCATGCTCCGACTCGCACCTGGTGAAGTCGAGCTTGACGAGGCATGCGTCGAGCTTGGTGTTCCATGCCCTTGGCGCCTGCTTGAGGCCATAGAGCGCCTTGTCGAGTCGGAGCACCAGGTGCTCCTTCCCCTTTGCAGCGAAGCCGACTGGCTGCTGCACGTACACCTCTTCCTCCAACTCGCCATTGAGGAAGGCAGACTTGACGTCCATGTAGTGGACGTCCCAACCCGAGTCTGCGGCCACCGCCAGCAGGAGTCGGATTGACTCGAGTCGGGCCACGGGAGCGAAGACCTCGTCGTAGTCGACCCCGTGCCTCTGCACATAGCCCTTCGCCGCCAGGCGAGCTTTGTGCTTAAGGACCTCGCCATGTGCGTCCTTCTTCACCTTGTAGACCCACTTTAGGCCGATCGCGCGGTGACCTGGTGGTAAGGTGGTGAGCCGCCAAGTCGAGTTGGACTCGATGTCCTCGAGCTCCTCCTGCATCGCACGCCTCCAACTGGCGTCCGACTTGGCCTCATCGAACGAGCCGAGCTCTTAGGAGGCGAGGAAGTGAAGCTCCTCGTCCGGCTCCTGAGCCGGACCTGCGTCGAGCACGTTCTGCAAAGTGCGGAACCGGTGCTTGAGCTCGGTGTCGTCTTCTGCATCAAGCATACTTGCATACCTTGATGGTGGCGTGACGAACTCGACGCCAGTGATAGCCGGAGTCGAAGACTCGGCTGTCGGGTACCCCGGTGATGTTGGAGAACCGGCTGGGGGAGACTCACTCCTGGCTCCTGGAGTCGGGGAAGTCGGACCTGGAGAAGGCGGCGAGTCGGATCCAGGACCCGCACTCCCGTCCCCTGGAGTCGGCTGCGGCTCGAACACCATGTGCTCGACCGTGAAGGAGTCGGCTCCAAACGTGTTCACCGGAGAGTCCTGAGAACTCCAGTCCCAACGCGCGTTCTCGTCGAACACCACGTCGCGGGCGATGGCGACTCGGCCTGTAGCCGGGTCGTACACCCGATAACCCTTCGTGCCGGGTTCATACCCCACGAAGATCATCGGCTTGCTGCGATCGTCGAGCTTCTTCAGCCCGGGTCGCGTCTCTCTGACATGCACCACGCACCCGAACGTGCGCATGTAGTGCACATCCGACTTGCGGCCATGCCAGGCCTCGAACGGCGTCATGCCGTCCATGCTCTTGGTCGGCGACCTGTTCAAGATGAACACGGCCATCGCAATGCCTCACCCCAGAACTCGCCGGGGACTCTCTTGGCCTTCAGCAGACTGCGGGCCATGCCCACAATCGTCTGGTTGCGTCGCTCCACGACGCCGTTCTGCTGTAGGGAGTAAGGAGCTGTCAGGTGACGCTCCACTCCGAGCTCCGCGCAGTATTCCGTGAAGGACCCGAAGGTGAACTCGCCTCCGCGATCCGTCCTCAGCGTGCGCAGCTTGCAGCTGGACTCCGACTCGGCTCTCGCCTGGAGTCGGATGATGGCGGCTGCGGCCTCGTTCTTCGTTGCAAGAAGGGCGAGCCACATGTACCGCATCAGGTCGTCAACAAGCAGGAGGAAGTACCTCTTTCCGCTCGGAGTCGCCGGGGTGATCGGCCCGCAGAGGTCACCATGGACCAGCTCGAGTCGCTACTTCGCCCGGAACTTCGCCTGCTTGGCGAAGGAGGCTCGCCGCTGCTTTCCTGCTAGGTAGGCGTCGCAGAGCTGGTTCACGTGCTCTACCAGAGGGAGGCCACGCACCATGCCGCCTTTTGCGAGTTGGCGCAGGCTATCGAAGTTGAGGTGCCCGAACCTCGGATGCCAAGTCTAGGCTGAGTCGGCACCTGCATGCACTGCCAAGCACACAGGCTGCGCGACTCGCGCGGTCAGCTTGTACATCCGGTTCGGCTCCCTCCTGACCTTCACCAGGAGCTGTCGCTCCCTATCACGCACTCGGAGGAGCCCGTCCTCGATCAGCACCTGACAGCCATTCTCGTCGAACTGGCCCAGGCTGATGATCTGCGTGTTCAACCGGGGTATGTAGTACACCCCGGTGACGGCCCGGTGAAAGAAACAAACGATGTCCCGGATGTCGCCTAGAGGGGGGGGTGAATAGGCGAATAACACCTTTTCTATTTAAGGGCTTGATAATTGCGGAAAACAACTATGTGTTTAAATTAACAAGCCAACAACCTAATATACTAGGTTTGCCTAATATGCACCAACAAATTATGCTAAGCAAGGCAAGCAACAAGGTGATAGCAAGATATGAACTTCAAGCACGAAGGCTATCACAATGTAAATTGCATAATTAAAAGCTCGGGTATAGAAATAACCGAGGAACGTGGAGACGAGGATGTATTCACGAGTTCCTCCTTGTTAAGGGAGTACGTCTCGTTTGAGGGGTGTGAGCTCGCCACAAGAGACCTACTCAAGATGCCACAAAGGCCTCACCCTATTCTCCGATGAACCTCACCCAATGGATTGGTTCACCCTCCACTATCGGAATCCTTCGAGGCGGATTCCGGAGCCCTTTTACACCGTTCTTGGGGCACACACTCACAACTCAATTGGGGGCTCCCAGATTCGTACCGAAGCTTCACAACTCGAAGACTTCGCGGCACCTCCAAACCGTCTAGGGTACACAATGCACCCAAGAGGCACAAGATCTTGGGAACACAATGCACCCAAGAGTAACAAGCTTCTCAACGTCGATCTTCACGTATCACCGTAGGGAGAGCAACCCGATGCAACAAATGCAAAAGGCAAGAATACACTAAGTGGTCAAATCATTCACTCTCAAATTCCAACCAAGCAACAAATGCTTTGGGGGGAATAAGGGAGGAAGAACAAAGGGGATGAATACAAAGCAACCCCAAAATCTAGATCCACAAGATTCCCTCACTTAGAGGATATTTTGATTGGTGGAAAGATAAATCTAGATCTCCTCTCTTGAATCCCTAAATTTGGGCAAGAATCATTGGAGGGATTGAGAGGAAATGAGCTCACAAGTTTGCAAAAATGGAGGAGAGAGAGTGAGAGCTGAGCAAAAGTGAGCAACCAGCTCTTGGGGAAGAAGGGGGCTATAAATAGCCCCTCCCCAAAAACTAGCCGTTGGAAAGTCGAGGGGCCGGAAATTCCGTGGTTATGAACCAGAACTTCCGGCCGGGGGCCGGATATTCCGGGGCACAGGGCCGGAACTTCCGGTGCCCCGGAAATTTCCGGAGCAAACTTCCGGGCAAAGTTCCGGACCCCCACCCGAGAGAAAAACGCAAAACACTTAGCCAAATTTTTCTTAGGCCGGATATTCCGGACCAAGAACCGGAATTTCTGGACCCCCGGAAATTTCCGAGGAAACTTCCGGAGCAAATTTCCGGAACCCCTCCAGAGAGAAAAGCCGAAAAGACTTAGCAGAAAAGCTCAGATGAAAATATGGGCCGGAACTTCCGGGGCAACGGCCGGAACTTCCGGGGGCCGGAATTTCCGGCCTTCGGGCCGAAACTTCCGCCCCACTGAAAAACAGCAGAAACTGCAATACGAAAACGGGCATATCTTTTTCATCCGGACTCCGTTTTCGATGATCTTGGGCTCGTTGGACTTGCAACGAAAAGCTCTACAAGATCATGCAGAGAAACATCATTGTCCATCATGTGAGGAGGAAATCATAAGGGGAGAGTTTAACCTCTCTTAGAAGGGACAAACCGGAAAAACCTCCAATATCAAAAACGCAAGAAGATATTCATGAAATCCGTTTTTGATGAACTAGAGCTTGGTATCACAAGCTCTAAATTCTCACAAGGATAAAAGCCAAATAAGAACCAATAAAGATGATTGCATGGATGCAAAGGTTTGTGCTCGCTACGACGTTACGATCACGATATTCGGTCGAGAGCCCCTCTTGATAGTACGGTTATCTATCCTATAATCCGGTATCTCACTAAACAACATGAGACCGGTAAAATAGAAACCCTATCAAGATCATATCTTTGCCTTGCGCATTAATGCACTTGAGTTCGATGAAGACGATCTTCATCTCCTCAAGACGCACCACCTTCCTCGATTGCACTTCGGTGAAGATTCACATGTTGCTCCCCCATACACCAAGATAGGAGAAGCACCACAAAGGCAAATCTTCACATGGACTTTATCTTCAAATGGATGGCAAGCTCCAAGCATATGAAATCTTCTTGTTGATCATCTTGAACTTGCACCACACCACTTGACACCGTCCTTCATGAGCTACACGAGATCTTCCTTTTGATGCAAGCTCATGACAAGACACCTAACCCAACATAGAGATACCAAGCACATAGATCATGGGTTAGTTCACAAGGCTATATAGACAAGTGCTCACCATACCATGAGATCACATGAACCCTCATGGTACATAACTAGCCTTGTGTGTTGATCAACTTGCACATAGCCTTGATCAACATAAAATCTTCTTCTTCCCTTAGCCTTGATTCCAACAAATGGAGATCAAGCAAATCAATGGACATACCTATAAATATAGCTCAAAACAAACATTAGTCCATAGAGATTGTCATTAATTACCAAAACCATGCATGGGGGCAACCATGCACTTTCACCCGGTGCTCGCCTAACTTGCAGACGAACAACACCGTCCCTTGCCCGCAGATGTCGACTCGCGAGCCGTCGCCGAACTTGACGGTACCGACGATGCTAGTGTCGAGTTCTGCGAACGCGGCGTGGTCACCAGTCATGTGATTGGTGGCGCCCGAGTCGAGGTACGAGACGCCCTCCTTGGCGTCCCCTCCTTGCGCCAGGTTGACCTGCGCCTTCTCCTCCAGCAGGAAGAGGGTCGACTCCTTGCGAGTCGACAGGGCCGACTCCTCCCGAGTCGCCTTCTTCGGCTCCTCCTGAGCCAGCATGTCCCACTCCGCGACCCTATGGATCCGCGAGTGCTCCTTCGGAGGAGTCGACACCGCCTCCGACTCTGCCACCGGTCGAGTCCCTGACTCTGCCACCGGTCGAGACGAGGGTGCCGCCTCCGATGCGCCCGACTCCGTCTGAGTCGACGCTGGGAGTTGCAGGGCAGACGCCACGGTGCACGCCTGCATCATGAGCAGCGCATCGTCGTTGTCGCCTCCGCCGCGCACGAGGTGGTCCTCGCCCTCCTCGAGCTTCTTCTTGCGGCAGTCTCGCGCCTAGTGGCCGACGACTCCGTAGTACCGACACGAGTCCTTCGTGTCGCTGTTCCCGGTGCCTCTCGCACCCGGGTTGCCCTTGCCGCATCCGAGCGGCTTGCCGCCGTTGCGTCCGGCTTGGCTGGACGATGAGCCTCCATCTCGCAGCTTCATCCGCGCAAACCACTCCTCTTTAGAGAGAAGTAGCTTGCCGGCTTGCTTGACCACCGGCTCCTCCAGCTCGTAGCGCTCCTCAGCCGCCTTGAGCCGGCCAATAATCTCTTCGATGGAGAGCGTGTCGAGGTCGAGCAGGGTCTCGATGGAGCATGCCATCTGCGAGAACTTCTTGGGCACAACGGAGAGAAACTTATGAACGACCTCCGGCTTGCCGACGATGACTCCGATTATGCCGAGCTGCGACACGAGGGACGACAGGCGCATGCCGAAGTCGTCGATGTCCTCGCCGTCCGCAAACTTGATGCACTGGAGCTGCTTCTTCAGCGCCGTTGCCTTCACGTCACGCACCCGGGTCACCCCGAGTCGCATCGTCTTCACCGTGTCCCAAGCTTCCTTCGCCGTCTTCTTGGCGGCGAGGGTGGAGATCATCTCCGGCGGGACGGAACGCAACAGATACTCCATCGCTGCGCGGTCCGTCTCGCGCTCTGACGTCCCGTCGCTGACGTCGACCCAGACCTGGCGCGCCTCCAACATGGCTTGCATAAGGAGGGCCCAGTCCGCGTAGTTCGACCGCGTGAGCATCGGCCATGAACCGCCGGAATCACGGACAACTCGCTGGAGTACCACCGAGCTTCCGCCAGCCTTTTGCTCCTCTGCAGCGAGCTTGCTTGCCCCGGGGATGAGCGCGCCCGTCTCTGGTGCCATCTCCGGCGAGCTCTCAAACTCACAAGGCTCTGATACCAATTGCTGTCCCTAATGTGAATCGCAAAAGTAAGAGAGAGCAGGAGAGGAGAGCACCGGGAGAGAGAGAGAGTGAAGGGGAGGTGTGTTTGTGGAATGAATCTGTTTGCCTCAATTTTCACTTCTCTATTCCTCCCTTTAAATGGCCGGCCGGGGCAAGCCGCTTATAAGAGTTAACTATCCCGTCACATCCGACTTGACGTGGCGGGTTCTACACTACGTCATGCCATACCGCCACTGTTGACGACGTAGGTGACGTCTAGCACGTCATGCCAAACTCGTCTACACTGTAGGTGACGTCTAGCACGTCCAATCTAGCTGCTCTACTGTACGAACTGCACAGTGCCTGCCGGACCCGAAGACAATTCGAGACCTGGTTACTACTGTCGAGTCAGAACAGCCTCCGACTCGACGACTCGACTCGGGACACTCCCCGAGTCAGCAAACTGGTTCGGGTCCCTCGGACCCGCCAGAGTTTCGACTCCCTAGAACACAAGGCTATTCCAACAGCACGTCATATGTAAATGGTAGCATCATTAACAAAATTAGTCATAATATTTGGACTTATTGTGAAAGGTGGTTAGTAAAGTTGAAGGAAATAGAAGTATAGTTTACAGGCTGATATTTGGTAATATAACCATTTAATTAACTCCCAGAATAAGAAAACAAATATCATAGCGATGAAGTCTCTGTGATTATTTTTCTAGTTTTTTAAAATTAAGGAGTTAAACTCCCATTTTTCAATTCTGAATGAAAAATAATAATACAACACATCACTTGTATCCAGGTCTCTTTCAAGTCTCAAACACAAAACCTACCAAAACAAACTTCCATATCTGCTTATTCCAACCCTCCTCGCTCATTTACAAAGTCGTTCAATACTCCTGGTCATCACGTTTATGCACTCGTTGTTATCCCGAGAAGTTTGATGCTTGTATGATCGATACACTTGTAGCTTTATAGATCCTACAAGTCGCGAGCTACCATAGTCATAGCGGCCATAATAAAAATTGTTAAGAATCAAATGTACGGAGTTACCGTAGGTCGACTCCAACGAAACTGTAGATGGTCATGTCGAGTCACTACGACGTCATGAGTTTTACCCTAGATCGGACCATGAAACGCCCACAGTGACATTCCATGATTAGATATCCGGATAGAACCACAAGATATCATATACCCTATTAAATCAACATTGGATCATGGAACGTCTGCGATGACGATTCGATTGCCATGCCATAGACTTTATCGTAGATTGGACTATGAGGCCATGACAAGTGGATCCCTAGGTAGAGTCGCGAGACGCCAGGAACTTTATCATAGACCCAACTATGAATGCCCGCGATAATGATAATCTAGTCTCCATGCCAACCCACGTGACACCACATAGGCCCAGTTCTTTTCGGCTGTCAGGATGGCTTCCTCAAGAAGTTGTGCTCCCCCAGCTTTCTGGAGAAGTCGACCCCATGTTTGGTTAGTGTTTGAAACTTGTTCAAGGTAAACTAGTTTGGAACTAAATTTGAGGACGGTTTCTCTAGAAAGGTAAAGGGGAGGGCAGCTTACCAGAGAAGGCGCCAAAAAACTGTCCATAATCATCTATATGTAAATAGTTTTCTTCCAATATATAATTTCCTACTCTCTTCTTGAGCCACGTCACCAAGATTGTTGGTCAATAATTAGAGACATTCTATTTGTTTCAGGTTTGCACTAAGTAGGCCACCTCATGTTGTGCCACCCTTTCTATATCCACTGACCTTAGATGATACCATGATACCAATCTTTAAAATTCAAATTTATAAGTTTAAAAAAATTGAAATAAAATTGTGAGGGCTCACAAGATGTGTGTTTATAATCTCTAGAATTTTCAGAACCAAATTTGAAATAAGCAAAGAGAGAAACACAAAGATAAATTGATATGTGAACAATGTCATTTGTGTTTTTGTCTTTTTGTAACACTTACTCGTGTTGGATTTTTCTTTTTGTTTCTCTTTGTGTATTTCGAATTTGGTTCTTAAAATTCTAGAGATTGCAAACACACATCTTGTAAACAGTCACAATTTTAATCAACATGTTTAGAAACTTGGTTTTCATGTGTGGTATCATGTAATACTTTCCATCTGTTTCTTGTTGTGGGAAACCGAGCGTGCATAGAGTTACTACCATAATCTTTGTTATAACTAGAAAGATACCCCACGTGTTGCGGCGTGTTGCGGCGGGAATCTCTTTAAGAATTTTATTGTGTAAAAAAAGGTTATAAGACCCATGGATTATGAAGTTGGTAATAAAAATATGTAAGATTTATTTGGTCACCATTGTCGAAAGGCTAAATTCAATTGAAGTGAATTTCTGTTGTATTTCATGACGACTAAAGATTGGTGACATGGACAATTGATTTTTTTTCCCGATATGGGAGCAAAGCCCCAGCCTCTGCATCGTGATGATGCACACAACCTTATATTATTGTAAAGTTATAGTTATAAGTTATTACATTTGAAATTTGAGTCCAAAGACTCGACGAAAACTCAGCAAACAACAAGAAAGACACATAGCCTAAACATGTTGGAGACGTCTAGCATGCTGCCAGCCACAACTTAAATGACCCCTTAGTGGAGTTTTGCTTCATTAGAAGTATAGATTTATATCGGTACCTAAAAGTTGGGTACTCATTGCGGACGAGCTGCCTTTGGCACGGCATGAGACGATGGGCAGGACGGACTTGATGTTTCGTTGCAGAAATCAGGCGAGAAGACGAGAAGTTCTGTCCCCCAGCAATTGGCAGTGGATCGGCTGTCTCCCATGGATGAGGTACCACCACCTAAAGATCAAAGCTCGTCCACACAGAGGCAACGCCTGCATACGCACATGCAAACAGCGAGCGCCACATGAAATAAAAGGTTCAGCGAACGCCTGCTTGTGCTACCTCTGAATCTCCTAAAAGTTCAGGTATGTGTATGGGCGTCGTCGCACTCGCACGCACGGCACGCTGCTCTATGGCACACACACAGCTACAGAGAAAGGAAAAACGAAGAAGAAAAACGACGTAGGCGTAGCTGGATGCAAACTCTGTGGTTTTACTCTGTCCTCGATCGTTCGTGTCTGGAGATGCAGGCTTTGCACGACCAACAGTTTTTTAACTGCAGCGCTGTCAAGATTGGTGAGACGCCTGTCCGTTTGGCCGGGGCAGAGGGAGCCACGCCCCAGAGAGGTACCACGTCGGTGGATCGATCGATCAAGGAAAACGAAATAGTCTCCAGCGCCGCTTACCATCAAGCAGCACCGCCACCATCGATCAGCAGCATCTCTCTCCACTTCTCAATGATTTGTACTACGCTTAGTCCCTTTTTCTCCGCCCTGAAAAGCTCGAAACTTGTGTTCAGAACTTCAGATAAAGGTGGAGGCGGAGGAAACCTAGAAGCTGCACAGCAGCAAGTTCAATGAGTGCCACCTGGTTCAGCAAATTAGGATCTACATGTTTCGCTCTTGCATTCAGGGAATCACATTTGCATTCGCATTAAATACTGGTTAGTATGTCTCACTCCAACTCCATCTCTTCCGATGCGTATAATCACATAATTTTAGAGAAAATCTAATTATAGGGCGCCCTACGGTTGGCATATCCACAGACGCAATATGGACCGTAGATAACGGAATATATGGTTGAGATTTATGTAGACCAAGTCAATATAGATTGCCCACGTTTCAGTGTTTGGAAAAGACAAAATTGATGATGTCATCCCGCATTAAATGCTAAATTAGAAAATTTTAAAAAAATTGTAACTCAAACCGTTTATCCGATTTATAATCCATTTTCACCGTTAGACTCCTCGCGTCGAGATCTTCGAAACTAGATCCCATGTCAATATGTTTAGACAAAAAAAATTTCGGAACCAAAAGTTACCAACCCCATAACATGTAAGTTACCAGGCTTTAATACATAATTTACCAACCCGAAAAAAGTCTGTGTGGAGCCTATTTAGTATGCATGCAGAAAAAGACAAAACTGCTGACATCATCCGTATTAAATGTAAAATTCGAAATTTCAAAAACTTTCATAGTTCAAACCGTTTATCCGATTTACGATCTGTTTTCACGGTTGGGCTCGTCGCGTCGAGATCTTCGAAACTAGATCTCATGTTGTTATGTTCTGATGAATTTTTTCCGAACCCGAAAGTTACCAACCCATAACAAGTAAGTTACCAACCACATAACATGAAAGTTACCCACCGTGTAGTGATAGAGTTACCACCCAGTACCAAAGATGTTACCCACTATAGACTAATGGAGTTTTTACCCTACACTGATGGAGTTACCACCCGGTATTGATGGAGTTATCACTCAGTAGTGATGGAGTTATCCATCTAGACTGAAGAAGTTATCCACCCAATATTGATGGAGTTACCCACCTAGTAGTAATGGAGTTACCCACCATAGACTGATAGAGTTACCCAACCAATAGTGATGGAGTTACCCACACATTAGTGATGCAGTTACCCACCCTAGACTGATTGAGTTACCATCATATGCTGAAGGAGTTACCCACCCTAAACCGATGGAGTTACCCACCCTAAATTGATACAGTTACCACCCAATAGTGATAGAGTTATCCACCCTAAACCGATAGAGTAACCCTCTCTAGACCAATAAAGTTACCATCCATTGTATAGTGTAGGGTAGTAACTTACGTACTACATCCTACATCCTGGTAACTTACGTGTTAAGTCGTTAACTTTCGGATAAAAAAATATCGTCAGAACATATCAATATGGGATCTAGTTTTGAAGATCTCGATGCGACTAATCTAACGGTGAAAGCGGATCATAAATCGGATGAACGGTTTGACCTACAAAACATTTTAAATTCTCGGATTTCGCATTAAATACGGGATGATGTCAGCAATTTCGTCATTTAGTGTATGCAAATATGTATTTACGTAAGAGGATCACATCCGTAAGTTTGGCTAAATACTTAAGATAAAATTTATCCTCATGCCCTATGATTATGCCAAATTTAGGACGCCCTATACGTAGTCGCGTCCTAATTTTATGATCTGTCAGAACAATATGCAAAAACGCGTACTATAAACTTTTTAATTCTCTCAATTCGAACTTGTGTTTCTTGTTGTTTTTTATCACAGTATCACACCTATATAGACAAAGCAAACGAGTCATAAATTAATACACATAGAATTAAAATAACACATAGATTAAACACATATTCAAACATTACAACACATAGTTCAACAGAAACAACATCGATCAAACACATGATCACCAATCCTTAAACTACAACTACATGAACTAAAACGGACACAACTAGAACTTGATCAACAAAACTGCACCACAATTTTTCATATGACACCCGTAATTTACCTACTTCCGGTGCCGCCGAAGTCGGAGGAAGCAGCGGATCGATGGTGTCTACACGTCGTTGTCATCAATGAGGTTGTCGAACATGTGGTCAATCTCCTTCAACCTCACGTGCTACTAGGCAATTAGGCATGCCCATACTCAACCACTACATCAGTGTGGATAGAGTGAGGGTGGCGGGCTTGTACTCCGCCTCCTCCGATGTAGCTACTTGGCCTCTCCATTCGTCGTGTGCTTGGAGGCATGGATAGCTTTCTCCTCCTCCCAGAAAAGCCGGAGATCCTCCTCATTTTAGTTCTCATCGAGCTGGCACGACAAAATGATCTCGTAAAAAAACACATAGTCACTCTCGATCAGGTGTCATGCTCGCACCACCGACATCGCATGAGGGCAAGCCTTGGTTGGACTTGTAGAATGCCTCGCTATTTTTTTTTTAGTTTCGGGTGATTTTTCAAAAGTAACCCGAATTAGAACTACAAGTGTACGGCAGTTTCGTTATAATTTTTTGTCATAAATCATTCTAAGGTTAGTGTGATAGCATGTAGTAGACAACATGAAGAAATTTTAAATATCTGGCGCCTTGCTATCAATTGCCAAGCCGACAATTTTGACACATTTTGAAAACAATCAGAGAAAATGAGAGAAAAATGAAAATAGGTGAAACCTTACGCAAAGAGTCATTTTTTTGCAACATAGTTGTCAGGAAAATACCATACCTAAAATATGGAACTTTTTTACAAAATGTGTTCACAAAAGGCGACGAGTTTCAAGCCAAATGACGAAGACGATGGCCATATCCATGCCATACATGGCTATAACACTACTACTAGGAAACTAGCTATAGGTGGAAGGTTATTCTGTGGCGCACCAACGTGGCCGTGCGCCACAGAAAATATTCTGTGGCGCACTGTTGGTGGTGCGCCACAGAATACCACCCCTTTCTGTGGCGCATTTTTAGCGCATGCGCCACTAAATTACGACTTTCTGTGGCGCACCAGTGCCCATGCGCCACAGAAAATTTGTGGGCCCCACCACCAACGGATGGATTGCATCTGACCCCTCCTTTTCTGTGGCGCATGGACCCACATGTGCCACAGAAATGCAAATTTCTGTGGCGCATCCAACTCCATGCGCCACAGAAAGTTACATTTCTGTGGCGCATGTTGATCCATGCGCCACAGAATTCCAGCACTTAGGCATTTTGCTGGGCTCTCCCCTTTATCTTCCCTTCTCCTTCCTTTCGCCCCCAACACACCCGCGCACGCCCCCCTCGACGCCCAACCGCCGGCCGCCGCACCACCACCACCCCAACTCGCTGCCACCGGCCGCCCCAGCCCAATCCTTCCGCCGCGGCACCTCGACCCCCACGAGGAGCACCTCCACCGCGCCCACCGGCCTGCCACCTCGACGCCGCCGCCACCGCCGCCCTCCACACGCCGCCTTCTCCATCCCATCCCCGAGGTGCTGCTCCTCTCCATCCCCTCCCCGAGGTGCTGCTCATCTTCCATCCCTTCCACGGTCGGCCGTCCTTGCGCCCGCTTCCGCCGTCCCCACGCCTGGTAAGGCCCCTCCCCTCCTCCTCCCCCTCCTCTCCCTGCGGTGAGCACCGACCCTCCCCTTCTCTCCCTCCTTTGGCTCCTTGCCATTTCTTCCTGCTCCTCCATCCTCTCCCTTGCAAGCAAGGTGTTTGTGAAAATTCCACAAAGGGAAAATTTAGGTTTAGCTAATGTTTTAGGTTAATTTTAGCTACTGTTTTTGTGGTCAAATTAATAGTTAGTTAGTTTTAGCTACTGTTTTAGATTAGTTAGTTAGTTTTAGCTACTGTTTTAGATTAGTTAGTTAGTTTTAGGTTAGTTTTACCTACTTTTTTAGCTACTGTTTTAGATTAGTTAGTTAGTTTTTTTTGATTATTTAGGTTTATCCACTGTTTTAGATTAGTTAGTTAGTTTTAGCTACTGTTTTGTGGTCAAATTAATAGTTAGTGTAGGTTAGTTAAAATTAGGTTAGTTTTGTGGTTAAATTAATTAGTTGTGGTTGTTTGTGCTCCGACCATCGTGTCGTGGAGATGTCGGCCGATGTAGATTTTTTGTGAAATGATTGCAGGTACCCCGAGAGGCCCTTGAGATTGCCGGAATGTCGATTAACTTCCGTTCCGGCAAATTCGGGTACTCTCCATATATCCTTTTTTAGCAAAGGTCATGCTGAATTTTTTCGTAAATTTTGGCATGACTTTGTTAAAAAAGGGACATATGGGGTATCTTTATTGTGTTCATATTTCACAGTGGTGTTATCTTTATTGTGTTATGCATGCTTTATTTTTGTTTTGTCTTTTTTTCTAAAGCCGATGATTAAAATTTTGTGTGGCACACTATTTTATTCAGGTAGGTGCTAGCGGACCTTGTGATATGCACAAATAAACATCTTGTGCATACTTTTACTTGGTCCGCTTGCCCCGTACCTGATCAATGTGTGTCCAATCTAAATATGAGGCACAAATCCAAAATTATTTTTCTTCGAAAGCCGATGATTAAAATGTTGTGACACTAGGCATTTTAGCCTCCCTGCAGCGAACGGCACACAACGAGCGTCTACCTTTGTCACCGAACCCAATGCATGGCTGGATTTAGCCTACCTGCTGGCATGTTCCCTGGCATTATTGTGTTTGTCCTTGTTCACCGGCCAGCCATTGGATCCACCTCCTGTAGGTCGGTGAATAAAGACAACACAACGACGCTGTTGGAAACACAAGCCCTCAGGTAGGTTGAATCCAGCCACTGGATTTGGGTGACACAATGATGAATTGCCGAGGATCCTGCAGGTCTACTTGTGTGTCCGACCTAAGTATGAGGCGCAAATTTAAGTCATTTTTATTTTGTTTTGTCTTTTTCTTCTAAGCCGATGATTAAAATGTTGTGACATTGTATGATTCAGAGAGGAGCTAGTGAACCTTGTGATATGCACAAATGTGTGTCCAATCTATGTATGAGGCATAAACTCGAATCTTTTTGTTTCTTCTCTATGAATTGACAAAGCCGATGATTTAAACTATGCCACGGTAAAGGCAAGTAGAGTGTCTACAATACCTTGTAGTATATACAATTGGAGTGTTTGTATTAATACATGGTCTTGTACACACTTTTTTTGCCTTGTTTTGCACGGCAATGATATATTAGGCTTTCCATTGTTAACTTCTCGCATTTCGTAAATTTTAATATTACTTTTGTAACAAAATTTTGACTTAAGCATTTTTTACTTAGTTGTTCTCGGTGACGATGTCCATGTTGGACCAGAGGGGCGATGTGCGGGACTGGGCTCCACCGGGCTGGCACTGGGAGGTGCTACCTTCCGGGACGCGCAGCTTGGTGAGGAATCCGGGTGACGTCGTCGACCCTGATCTTCTGTGGTGGCAGTCGCGTGGGCCACGCTCGGTGCAGAGGGAGCCGGCCCCCAAGGAGGAGGTACGTCGCCGTATTAGGGAGGAGGACGAGCACGTCCGTCGATACATGTATCTGCTGGTTAGGCAGTATGACGGTAGGTGGTCGTTTCTTCAGAGGGTTCCTGCTCACGTGAGCTATGACCCTGTGAGGGTTCCTTCTCTTTGGATGCGTAGCGCCGCCGTCGACTCAGTACAGGTCGGTGAATCAGAAGGTTCATGTTGAAATTAGCTAAGCTTCATGTATTAGCTACTGGATATGTAATAATATGATCGATGAACTATGATTGTGATCAACTTTGTGTAATAATATGATCGATGAACTATGATTGGAAATTGTGTATTTGTACTGATTTATCAAATATTTCTCTCTATATAATATTGGAATATGAATTTCCTGTAATGTGATATATCTGTATTTTCTATAATATACTAGTTTTTTTCCTGTAATGATATATCTGTATTTTTTATAATATACCAGTATTTGTACGGCAGCAGAAAAATGAAAATACGTATGATATATTCTGTGGCGCACCGTTCGTGGTTTCTGTGGCGCATCAATTTCTGTGGCGCACGGGCAACATATGCACCACAAAAATATTTCTCTGGCGCACCTTATTTCTGTGGCGCACCCAGGAAGGTGCGCCACAGAAATATATTTTAGTGGCGAGACTTCTGTGGCGTATCCTTCTATTTCGCGGATGCGCCACAGAAAGGTCTAAAAGGTGCGCCACTACTAGGTTGTTTCCTAGTAGTGTAATTTTCCCATAATCATTATATATCTTCATTTGTCATGAATAAAAGGCCTAGAAGGAGTTTCGGCTTTGTTTTGTGAAAAAAAGATTTTCCATTTTACGGATGCCAAAAAGTTTTTTATAAGCAACTACCAAAATATTGGTTTAAAATGGCACCACTGCAATTCTCACACAAAGTAGACCTTATAGTATGGCCAACTAAGAGATGTGTATATTTTATCCTTTTCTTGAAATCTTTCTTTTTTTTCGAGTTTTCGCCATTTTTAAAAAATAACTGAAAATTGAACTACAAGTGTGTGATAGTTTGGTCAATAAATTCGGCCAAAATCATAGTAAGGTACCCTAGTATGATTCCATGCATTAGACATGAATATTCTATAATTTTCTGTGAATGGCCAAAACGACAATTTTGACCCATTTTCAAAACAATCAGAGAAAAAAAATCGGAAAGTTGCGATTTTTATCTAACATAGTTGATAATAAAAATATCAAAATTGGAATATGGAACTTTAAAAAAATCACAAAAGGGTTATCATGTATTGATATTCATGGGTTTCAAGACAAATGACCAAGACGATGGCCATATTAATGGCATACATGGTTATTATTTGTCCATATTCAGCACAATCTGCCTACTGTCAAGGAAAACAAAAATCGCAAAAGGAGTTTTCAGCTTTGTTTCGTAAAAAAAAAATTCTATTTTCCAGGTGTCAAAAAGTTTTCTTAAGCAACTACCAAAATTCAAGATATACAAGGATGAAAAAAGACAAAACTAATATGAATAGTGTCACAAAAAGACAAAAACATGAATGACACGATTCAATAGCACTTTATCTTTTTCGCTTCTCGAATTTGGTTCCGAAAATTTTAGGCCTAGCAAACACATCTTGTAAACAGTGAAAAATTTATGGTGGTATTTTTGAAAACTTGTAAACTTAAAATTTAAAGTTGGTATCATGATATCATACAAATAAATATTTGTATAAAAAGAAACGTTTTCCGTACGAGAGCTCCTCCTGTAAACCTAGCCGCCACCACGACCTCCTCCCCTACCATAGGTCGGTTCCTTCTCCTCCGGCCGGCCTTGTCGGCGTCAGGAGGGGTGGGGAACCCGATCTATGGATTGAGTTCTTAATTTAAATTTTCAATAGATTGGTTAGGGTTTTGGTACTTCTTCGTCAACGAAGATGGCATTGTCTACAATAATTAATATTCGTTCTTTGTTCGACGACGAGATAGAGATATCCTTCCCGGCGTCAATGGTGATTTTTAAAGATTAAATTTGTGTAGCTATGGTCGTTCAGATCTTACTTCGCTAGATCGATTTTGGCTTTTTTTTCTCAAAGTTGCCGTAAGGAGGAATGTCCTTGCAATATCTGTCCCGGCTGCTACGTCCTCGACAATACTGATTCGTACTCTCGACTCCCAACGACGTCGACCAGATTGCTTGGTAGCTTCTCCCTAATAAAATACCAATGTTGGTACTCTTGCCGATGTTGGTCGATTAGTTTAATAGCTGCGTGCCTGCGCGTAGATTTGACATTGCGGCTCAAAATTAAAATTATGGGAGAATCCTCGTTGCATTTATAGATTGTGGTTTGATATGGGCTTTATTATTAATAATCTATAAATAAATATATCTAAACTATAATATTGGGATAGGCGGTGATGGTGCATTTTTCACTTTTCCGGTTTTACCCCCGCGACTTAGGCATATTACGGACTTTGCCACCGCCAAGTAATAGGTTGCCGGTTCGGTGTTCCTGTGAAAAACAAAATCCCCAATGTAGCCACCCCGAGCTCTCCTCCATCTCCCGCCGCCGCCGGCCGCCGCTCTACCCGAGGATAGTCTCGACCGCCGCTGGGTCCTCGGGGAGTCGTCCATGGCGTCAGAGTCGTCGTCATCGCTGCTGGCGGCGAAGACCTGGGTTTGTGTGTGCATGGCGGGCCGCTCTACCTGAGGAGAGTCTCGACCGCCGCCGGGGCCTCGTGGAGTCGTCCATGGCGGCAGCGTCATCGTCATCGCCGCCGGCCGCGAAGACTTGGGTTTGTGTGTGCATGGCGGCCAACGGGCCGTGAGGGTTGCAGCCTTGCAGGTGTGCGTGTGGCTGCAGGTCGCCCTGCTGCTGCTCAGGAGGTCAAGACACGGGTTGACTTGATATGTAATTACTTTTACTATCGGTTTTCAGTTTCAAGCATGGCCGGGCGAGGATTAGTAGAGCAGGACCTAAGCAAGCTTGATGTTACGAAGCTCCACCCACTGTCAGAGTAAGCTTGATTTGTATGGAAGTCTTGATTGGTGGGGGATGCCAGAAGAGTGTTCGACGAAATTCCTACAAGGAACATGGTGGTTAGAAACGGTGCATGTTATGTCAGTGGAGGATGCTACAAGAATGGTTTTGTTCATGTCTGCATGCGGACAGCTTGGTTTCTTGTCAGTTGCAAAGCAAATGCATGGACTTTTGCAGATGGGTTTGTTCGGGATGAACTGCATGTGCAGAATTCTTTGGTTGACATATTTCCCAAGCGTCGTTGCATTAGTGAAGCTCATTTCTTTTTTCGTTGAGGTACATTGGAAGGATGTTGTGTCTTGCGATGTCATGGTCAGTGCTCTTGCACGATGCTCTAAAGCATTTTAAAGAGATTATTGAGGAACGGTTGCAGCCTGTTCAGTCACATTTCTTGGTGGCTTACCAGTTTGTGCTCATGCAATTCATGAAATCTACACGCATGGTGGAGCTATATGTGCATCCCTCTCAATGCGCCCGCACTCGGCACTCCACGGTGGCGGCAGCAGCATGGACTTGTTCCTGCACAGCCCGCTCAACGCCATTGCCAACTTCTCGAAATTGGATACCCTAAGGGTCTTCCAAGATTCACATCTCCTCTTACATGTAAGGGATTGGATCGATGTCAGACTGGTGAAAGGATGTATCTTCTTCCTTGGCTGTCGTAGCTTCATTCCGGGAAGCTGATGTTTTCGCCGCCGCAGCAGCATCCTTCTTGCCATCATTACCAGCAGACTGGGAACTCTTGCTCTCGTCCTGCCGAGTTTTAACTAAGAGTCTTCTACCAGGGGACCCGTTTGCTGCAATACTGTTGGGCTTTCGGATTCAGAAAAATACATACCTTAGGCTAGGTTATGCTTTTCTTTTGTAGTGTTGCATTGATATGTAAACATATGAAAGCTGGTGAGCTACAGGCCTAGCAGGGCTTCTTGACCATCAGCGATTGATACCAGGCTCAGCTAGATAGCAGAGGGAATTCGATAATCCATGATATGCCATATTTTTGCTCATTGTTGCTTCAGTAATAATATTAACTATTGAGTAGTCTCTATGCAGTCCAAATTCTGTGTTGGTAGCCACTGTGAGTTATGTAATATTTTTCCTGTGTTGACTATTGAGAATCATTGTATCATTTACTATTATTATCTCTTGATCATAATGTTGACACAATAAGAGTTATTCAGTCGTGGGTCAAACAAGATAAATGGTATGGAAAACGTGTGTCATGCCCTAATCTCCTTCTCCTCTTTGTCAATAGTATGATTTAATGGTTCCGGGGAGTGAGATAACTTGACCTAAGTGTGAAGGGAAACAAATTAAATTATTTTCTTAGATTTTCATACACTTTTAAACCCGTTGCAACGCACGGGTACTTTGCTAGTAAACTATAATATTGAAACGCGTGGTGATGGTCTGGTACGTTATGTTAAGTTTTCGTTTCTACTCCTGCGTCGAAAGGTCAAAGTCTGAAAATATTACACTTTGCCACCGCTGAGTGAAACTTACCGGTTCGGTTTTCCCCACGGAAAACAAAGAAAAATAAAAGAATCGTAGCAAACCCCAAGCTCGTGAGCTTCCCGTCAAAACCTAACCAGCGATGCGCCGCCGCTGCCCTTCCCGTCCGGCCGTCCCAGACCCCGCCTCCGCCTCACCGCCTCCGCGTCCACACTCCACCGCGCAGAGCCATGGCCGGAAGCCAGCAGCCGTGGCACGGCCGTGCCGTCGCTCCTGGCAGCAAGCAGAGTTCAAGGGCAGCAAGCAGATGGGTGAGCAAAACTGCTTTCCACCACTCCCGGAAGCGTCCAGGCCAGGACGTCAAACAGTCGAATAAACAAATCAGTGGAAAAAGCAGTGACCTGCTTCACACAGCTGCTTTGTTGTGTCGCGTATACTATTCTCCTAGATTTAAACATGGACTGACTTTTCCACATGATGACCGCTTGGTAAATTGGCTCAAAGCCCCAATAAATGAACGCTAATGCTTATTTCATTAATCGTGCTAATTTGCACTGGCCACGATTTATCATTCATACTTTCATAAAGTTAGCATTTGACTGTATACAACCTAGGAATGGAAATTATTAGCCAACATATATTATGTTCTACAACCTCCGTTTCATAATATAAGACGTTTTAGCAAGTTAGTTTAGCTTACCAAAACGTATTACATAATGGAACGGAGGGAGTATTTGATATGTACTTCGGCACTATCATTTTAATTGAGTAAGTAACCACGTGCAGGTGGATTCACTAAAGTGAACAAAACAATAGGTGAGATATTGGAGACAGTATTAAGCAGTGATCTATGGTCTGTATGCCAATAAGGATATCTATCTACTGCTGGCAACATTTTCTGATATGGAATGTTTAATATATGTAGCTTAAGTAACAATTCGGGCTGAGCTGATTGTATGATTTTTTGTGCCTCACTCGGTCACTCCTAAGATGACATATGCCTTGCTTTTTAACTTTTACTTGCAATCTGGTAGTGAATTGTCGATGATTATGTCAAAAAAAGTTAAGCTAATGGTTATTGATCAACATGTCCTTAGCAAATATATGTGAGATGTGGTAGAAGTTTAAGGAAGGGACGCATCTTTATTTTAAATCTGGTTTTCTAATCTCTACACCATATTTATTTTTCTTTATGATTATTAAAGTCACTAAAGCATTGTTTGTTGTCATCAAAAAGTAAGTAGAGACAAACATTACATTATTTATAACTAAGATATTTGATACGCCAACATCTCTCGCCGTATGATGTAGAGAGATTTTTTTTAAATGTGAGGGAGAGAAAATTGGTACTTTAGATGAATACAAAACACATGCTGTTATGTTTGGCACCTTTGTCTAAGTTAGAACTATTATTATTGATATGTGTTCTTCTATTTTTCAATATCCCGTAGCGAAGCACGGGCATTATGCTAGTAGTAGTAATTTCGAATCGGGTAAATACGCCTTTTACATCTCTGAGAAAATAGAAGCTCTGTCGCCCAACAATTGGCAATCAATCTGCCTGTCCCCCATGGACGAGGCACCACCACCGAGAGATCAAAGCGCATTCTCACAGAGACGACGCACATGCAAGCAGCAAGCGCCACATACCTTTGTACGGAGGGGAAGAGCATCTTGGATCATCGTTCCCGCCTCGTGCTACTTCTGAATATCTGAACGCTCGCACGATCTGCAGGTACGTATGGACGTCGACGCACACGACATGCTATCTAGCGAGGTGAGGAAGGATTAGCACACTGATTCCTCTCCGCGCGCCTTCGAGACTCCAAAACGTCTAGGCAAGTAGACCCGTGGACTCCAATTCTCCAAAGTTGCCCCTTTTCTTTTGATTCAGAGTTAGATGCAAAAAAAAAATACTGAAATTAGTTTGACGTCAATGGTGTCAAGATTTCTGGGATGCTGTGCGTTTGCAGTTTGGCCGGCCGCCGGCGCAGCAGACGGAGCCACCCACCCACCACCAAGTACGGCGCGGCGCCGGTCGATCGAGGCCAGCCGGGCTTGCTCGCTCGCTCCAGGAAAACAAAATAGTCTCTGCTTAACAGCAGCTGCAGCATCTATCTCTCTGCTGCATTTTCACTGGTTTGTAGTACTACACCCGCAACCTTTTTTCTCTGCCCTGAAAAGCGCGAAACTTATTTTCAGAGAAGATCGATGCTCCTCTGCTCTTTGCATTCGGAAAATCACAGATTCAGGTTAACATCCTGTAGATCCATGATCATATCGTGCGTGAACTCTCAAACTGTGGTAGTAGTGCTACATGGGATCCCGATGTGAGAAGGCAGTACTACGATGGTCAAAGAGCAGCGCAGCGCACACAGTGCAAGGTTCAGTGGAGTCAGAGCATGCATGCCACCATGCATTGTAAGCTTTCATTTCAAGCCGAAAGTTTCAGTTAGGGATCCATCCATCACGCATCACATCCATCCATGCAGCTTTATGCCCAGCTTGGGCAAACGCAAATGTATTCATGATTTTTTTTCTTCAGCTTCCATGATTGTTGCTTACTCCTACTGCCACCGTGCACTTAGCTTGCTGATCTATCAGGTACTACATCTGATCAGTGATCACCTAATTCGTCATTGGTCTATGATCGGCTGTCAGCCAGAGGTGGTCGACACCACCATCATCATCGTGTCTCGATAAGTTCTACTACGTACGGGTGATTTGAAAGACATTGGGCGAGTGGCTGCAATTCGTCTTACCGACAACATGGGTTCAGAAGTTCAGATCGACATGTTGTCAGTGGATTGGATCAAAGACCATCGCTGGAGGCTGGACTGAAGAATGCCGCATTTTGAAAACGTGACTATGCATTGCACGGCATAAGAATATTTGTTCTAGTAAGCTGGATACTCAAGAGGTGTTCGTAAAAGAAGTTCTCAAGCACGCGTGGTTCTCAAGCTACAGAACCCATGAACAAGGAGCTGAACAGAAAGCGTACGAATTGGTACACTGCTGCTCAGTGAAAATATAAGTGGGCCTTGGTTATGGCCTGCAGTGGGCCTTTTCTATGGTCCGCAGTGATCTTGCTGGCCAGTCTGGTTAATGGAATAGAGAATTCCATCTTAAAAAAAAACTTGAGATCTTACTGAAGAGATCTACTCACTTAAGTACTTTTTGAATATCAAATATAGAGGTACAGATAATTGTTAGAGTTAATATTTTCTCCATATAAACATTTTTAGGATAATACGGATGTTTCACAATTCTGCTAAAGCTGCTCTTGAGTTACAGTATTTTTTATAGAAAATGCAAACCGCTGCTACATGTATATTTATTCAATTATCTTTCCGGGGGACCCCGGCATATGCCTAGGTGCATGTTCAGGTTTCTACTTTTTTTTTCTTTGTTAAATCATATCTTAAATATTCCCTAAAACCATCTTCTCAGTCAACACTATGTGGTAATATTCCACAATATTTCCATATACAAAATTGCTATTTTCCCAGCTCCATTTTCTGCAAAAGCCATCGATAGGGGTGATGACGAGACATCACTCTATGGATGTACTAGAAGCTATGCAAATTCTATAGGCACGCTCCAAGACGGAAACACAATAACTACTACTGTAGCTAGCTACCCATATGCCTGAGCAGAATTCACACCAGATTGGCCGTCTCCGTCACATGGACTGGACGTGCTAGGTAGCGGTCTATCCACTATCCTCCGCGCATCCCTTGTACTCCGAGTATGTCCTAATTAACTAAGCCATCTTTTTTTTTCTTTGGGCATTAAAAGAAACGTAACAGTAATATCTCATCAAAAATAAAAATTATAACAAGATTCTTGAGATGCTCTTCGTATTCAACCTCCAGACCTTGTCAACTGCGCGCCACTGCTGCAGCTCCACAAGAGCTGGCTTGACGTTGTTGGTTGCGGACGGGAAGTCGTCAAACGGGTCAAAAAGACCACATCCGTCCCGGACCGAAGAAGAAGGATGAACCGTCGATGAATCTGCATGACGATCCGAAGAATGCCGCCGCCAAAAGAAGTTCTCGAGAACCACACTTTTTTTGGAACATATGGAGTACAAGTTTTTGATGAGCGGATGTGCTGCACCGTTCCATGCTTTCTTTCTGCCTGGAAACAACAACAACAATAACAACCAACTCGGCATGGCATGCGAACCAGCCTTCAAATCTGCAATGTTACGTCACACAGACACACACACTCCACAATGGTATCATCTCATCTGCTCTCTCAACACGACGTGGAGGTCTGAAGGACGATCGAGGACTCACTAACTCAGTCACTCGCTACAGTCCAACACAGGGGAGAGAGGGAGAATGGCCAAACGGCCATGTAAAACAAGAAGCAGAAAAGGCAGAGGATGGTACGCGAGTACTACTCCTACCACAGTACCGTGGCAAAGCAACAACAACGACGACAATAAAAGCAGTTTCCTGCTGCCTTTTTCCAGCAGGGCAAAGAAACAGAAAAGGATGGCATGATTGATCGAACTGTTGTGACCAAATGAGATTTTCAAAATGTTTGAACGATCAAATTAGAATGAGACAAAGAAGATGTACGGAGTGGTTTTGGGGAGGATGGATGGGATAAATTCATGCCTGTGATGATGGGAAGATTAGTGGCTGCCTAATACTATTTGGGAGCATATTCCGTCCCTATACATCCTGACAGATGCCATTCCAAGTATAGTACCATGACTGAACAAATATGAAAAAATAGTACATGAATTAATTGTGAACCGATCCTCTTACTAGTGGACTAGTGGTCTCTTATTTCTTTCCAAGAGGCGACAATTTCTGTCAAAACGAACGTATACAACCATTTTATTCGATCATTCCACAAAGTTTGGTAAACGTATAAATATATCAACGAACCGAAGTCACCTTCTTGGCGGTAACACTCACTATACCTACAAACTCGACGATGGGTGTGGTCATCGGTGCCGTCCCACCAGCTATATATGGTGGCATCAGCAAACCGCCATATGGCTAGCCGGGACCATAGATGGGGTCCACCATACATGCATCACACATCACATATCTGCCCCCCTAGAAGTCGTCTACATCTTTGACACATATCAAGGCCAGAGATAGACCTACCATCGATGCCCCCACGACGCCATCGCCCTACACGCGCCCATCAATACGTGTTTATCACCAAGCCAGTGCTACACCACACAGCCGGGACTCGCCGCTTGGCAACTCCAGCCAACACATGCTCCAAAACGATGCCCGAAACGACCGATAGTACCGCCATCGAACGATCCGGTAGACCAGATCTAGTGTTTCCCCCGGACATTAGTTCGGGAGGCGAGAGAGTCGCAACAACGACACCTTCAACAAGATAACACCGTCATGAGCCTAGACCACATCGGAGCCATGCTTTCGCCGGCCGACTGCCTTGCCTCCCAAACCCACACCGGATGCCTGGATCGAGTAGCATCCTGGACCAGCCTCACGTCTCCACGAACCACTTAGTACTGCAACCACCAGTACAGTGGAAAATGGAAAAAAATTGTGGCGAAAAGGAAAATGAACATCTTAGTAGAATGACATGGTACAAATAAAAAACATGTATGCACTTTGTATCTAGAGAAACTATTAATGTACTCAATTTAATTTCCAAGATACATTGGTAACCATAGAAGGCAAAACAAATTTTTAAGGATAAAAAACAATAGTACTGATAAAATCAATTCCTGGCCAGCCCCCTATTTTCCCTGTTATTTACATTCAACCCCCCATCTGCACTGATATATAGGAGCATCTATAGTACTGAATGTATATAATACTGTATAACTTTACGATGATTATAGTTATATTGAACATATTTTTTATATTTGGTTAAATTTTATGATGTTTGACTTCAAGTAACACAGAATGCAGATAATAAAAAACTGAGTGAGAGTACCAAGAACAATGAAAAAAATCCTCTATGCGCTCTATTATTCACAGGAAGCCCCTTGCCGACCAATCACCAAACCAGACCAGGAATGGCTTTGCCATGAATCGTGGATGAGAGAGAGAGATCCCTCCTTCCATGTTCAAACAAGAGACGCATCCAACCAAAAAAAAAACACTTGTACCATGTCACCGTGACACCCAAAGCCCCAACGAGTTGTAGGGGGGGATACCATCGCCATCATCATCATCCGTTCTTCGTCTCTCTCCCACTATAAATAGCTCCCCCAATGGATTCGTTGCACATTCCCTCTCTCCCTCTCTCTCTGCAGCTACAAGAAGAAGACAACCCACATCTGTATCTACGCCCTCCTCACGCAGCACAGCACCATCCACCACTAAACTAGAGAGAGAAAGGGCAGACAGGGAGACAGAATTGGCCTACCGAGAACACAAGAGAGATCAAACCAAACCAACGAGGGAATTGGCAAGAAACAGAGAGGGAGAGAGGGAGTCTTGGAAGAGCTAGTGAGAGAGAGGGATAGAGATGGGGATGAGGGTGCCGGGGTGGGTTGGGGGCCTGGTGGAGGAGAGCTTCTTCGTGGGGTGCGAGGCGCACGAGAGCCGCAAGAAGAACGAGAAGAACATCTTCTGCCTCGCCTGCTGCACCAGCATCTGCCCGCACTGCGCCCCCGCGCACCGCCACCATCCCCTCCTCCAGGTTGGTTATTCGCCTGCTTCGACCTACTATCTCCTTCAATTTCTTGGGTGATTTCTTGCTGCGTGTCAGTAGAAAGAAAGACGCGCAATTCTTGCTCCTCCGCCTCCGCACGAGTCAGTCATGGAGATGCATGATCCCCTCACCGCTTTGCTTATGTTTCTTGTTTGCGCGTTTGTTTTTTTGGGTAAGATTGTTCTGATTTAATCTCCTCTTCCGATTCGTTGCAAAGTTTCTGCAGTCGATCTGCTTCGTTAATTTGGCAGGCTGCAAATCAGAGGATCAATGTTGTTGCATGCCTCAATTAGTCCATCTGGTTCGGGCATAAATTAGTACTGCTACTACTAGTAGGACGAACGAATTCGATTAAATTAATGAATCAATTTAGCTGCTACTACTTCTAGACTAGAGAGAGAGGCCAAGACGAGGTGTATCTATCCATCTATCGACCAATCCGTCTTTGCTTTTTGTTTTGTCCTGTGCTGTCTTTTCAAGTGCTGTTCCTTTCTCACTTAGATTTGGCTTAAGCTCCGATGCATGATGGCCTAGTCGCTAGATACTACTCTTTCCAGACTAGATAAGTTGTCTAGTAGTATTATTATTGAAGCTTAGAACTCGTTTCTCTTTCGGAATTCGATGCTAATCTCTCCTGTACTTGCCACCCGGGTCCTTGTCGCTGTCGTCTTGCCAGTTCTTGGTCGTATGGCACTTTTTGGGGCCTTGAATTAGGATGGTGATTGGAACATGTAACCATCACCTAAACTGCATTTTTTTCGACAAAAGATCACCTAATCTGCGTAAAGCAAGCATCCCATAAACCGCAAAATGAACGGGGATTCCGCCTAATTTATAGCAGCTGGATGGATGGATTCTGTGAGAGGTAATTGCAGGCAAATTCTACTAATTGATTGTCTAGGTAAATTCAGAGGGTAAAAAAAAATAGAGTTGTCTTTCTTAGAAGAAATTGAAGAAGCGTGAACGAATTTGATCAGTATTTGTTGCCATGGGTGGTAGATAAAACTCTGATGTGATGGAACCAGGGTCAAAATTTCACCGGAAATAGGCACAGTCCTACAAATGCAGGGTGAAATTTCACCGCTGCATTCATGCATGTGCACGGCTTTTTGTGTGTGTGTTGGAAAGGAGCTTTTCCCACTACCTGTGTTCCCCTTTTGCCATCTTGCCAATTTACTGCAATGTCACAATCACAATCCTCTTCTCATTTTCCACCATGTTCTTCTTTCACCCACACAGCCAAGGCTTTTGACCCCAAAAGTGACCTTGATGGTAAAATTGGCCTTTCCCCCAATATTTTTGTCTACCTCATGTTTTTACCTTTGCAAGTGAATCATTAGCTGTCTCCTAGGATGAATTGCCCCGTATCTTTTCGTTTAAGATGATTACCTCATGCTTCTAGGAAGTTTTCCATTAAAAGGCCTGTTTATCCAAACTGTTTTGCCATGTATGGAAACATATCCCTGCCGTGCTCTTCTTCTTCCACCTCTGCAAAGCAGGCGGCGTGCATGGTAAAAAATGGGGCGTCTTAGGATTTGTTACAGCGAGGGGCAATGCAGTGCCCCTGGTAATTTGGCTCCTTGTCTTTTTTACCAAAGAAAGCCCCAATGCTGTTCCTCCTTGCTACCCTCCGACTCCAAAGGGGGGGCCTCCCCTTGATACTGTTCATTCAAAGCCACAGTGAAGTGCTAGCAACCAAAACAGCTTTCTTCCATCCCCAGCTAGTACTTTGTTTTTTTACCATTTACCCACCCCTAGCTGTATGTTTTACGTTTGTACCCTCCAATTCTATCATGGATGCTTCACCAAGTAGGGGTAGTTTGGCCACTTCATGTCGCGACCTTGGGTTTGAGGCCTTCAGTCCAATTATCGGCCTGCCACACCACGCACACGGTCAAAGCATAGTCCTCCATTGATGCGTTGCCCAATAGAGAGACACCAGAAGGGTGTACCGGCCCGGCCCCTAGAAGTAATCCCTGAACTGCCCCTCCTCCCCAATTGCTCTTAGCACGAATCTTAAAGCAAACGATTGTTGTGATCCCAGTGATATTGATTGATATTTCCTTGTGTAAATCAGGTGCGGCGGTACGTGTACAATGACGTCGTCCGCCTGGGTGACCTCGAGAAGCTCATCGACTGCTCCTATGTCCAGGTGATAAGCTTAATTACCTACTATCAGTGTAGTAATTTACTTTTTTAACAAATGCACTAGTAGTTGCAGTGTTGTACTTTGCTTGTTGGTGACGATGCATAATTAACTGGATGATGCATGTGTGTGTGGCTCAGCCCTACACGATCAACAGCGCCAAGGTGATCTTCCTGAAGCCGAGGCCACAGTCCAGGCCCTTCAAGGGCACCGGCAACGTCTGCCTCACATGTGACAGGATCCTCCAGGAGCCCTTCCACTTCTGCTGCCTCTCCTGCAAGGTACTGTACAGTACTAATTAATCAAGTGATTAGCACCGCAACCTCTTTAACTAATGTCGTTAAGTCATCTATCTATGTGTGTTCAGGTGGACCACGTGTTGGTGCAGGGAGGGGACCTCTCCAACATCCTGCTCTACCGCGCCGGCGACGGCCTCCCCTTCCCGCGCTTCGAGAACCTCCACGTCGGTGACGCCGACTCGGGGCAGGTCACCCCGAACTCGATCCTCGAGGACCCGCTACACCGCCATAATGGCTATGGCTACGGTGGCGGTAGCGGTGGGTCCAGCGACAACGCCGGCAACGGCGATGGCCGCGGGGGCGAGGAGGTGGTGAAGAGGAAGAAAGGGGGAGGGTTTTTCCCCAAGATCGTGCTCTCACTGGGCAACAGGAGGAAGGGTGCGCCCCACAGATCCCCCCTAGCCTGAGAACTCCCCTTGCTTGCCACCACCACCCCAACCCCCTATATATGTGTCATGTTGTTAATTAATTACCAGTAGCTAGCTAGTACTCCTATGGATGGTGGTAGTGGCTTTGTTGTTAGTGTGTGTTATAGTCCTATGCTTAGGCATGTAGAGAGTGTTGGTTGGCTGGTTTGGGAGGGGCCTAATTGTGATCTAGGGCCACCTCCTCAAGCTAGCTAACTAAGCCAAGTGTGTGTTGAGTAGATTGAGAAAGAGAGAAGAGAGAAAAGGGAAAGCAGTTCCCCTGTTACATGGCCTAGGTAGCCACAGATCTTGCGGCGGGCCCACCTTGCATTGCATTGCATTGCATTGCAGGAAGGCTCCCCCCCACAAGGTGGCTACCAATTTTGTATTTTGCCTTAACAGGGGTTTACTTGCGTACACCTCCACAAATATATATAAATATGAATATTGCCCCCCTATATATAAATATGAAAAATGTTGTTTGTACATTGTGTCGTCCCTACATATCAGAGTTGTTTTCAGAGCTGTTTAGTTTCATCTCATGCATGCATGGCTATCTGTGTAGTAGTACGTCCCTAGATCTCAAGACTGTTTGTGGCTTTAATTCGGGCGGCATCTGGTACGCAGCCCCCCAGCTCCAGTCCAAACTCCTCAGTCGAGCTACTAGTGAAAAATGAGTGTCTTGTGGAAATTGTGTTGGGTTTGTTTTTATTGGCCTTGTGTGCTTGTGTTGCCACTTTAAAAATGTTTCCACTGTACGTGTTCCCTAGTCGATCCATATCCCCTGCCGGGATGTCTGTCATCTTCATGATCAGTAAACACCTCCAGCTTTTACCAGCCTTCCATCGTGTATTACTGAGAAATAGATGGGCACCAGGGCCGGCGTTTTGGCGCCTGGGAGCACATGCTTCTGATTTTAAAATTGCATTTTAAATGTATTTAAGATGTTAAGAAATCAGATAAAAAAGCTTCGTGCGTACATCTCGACATCATAAGTGCTCACGAAATAGTTTCACGAAAAAACGACATTTTTTGTGTCCTGTGTAAGAAATCTTTTAACGAGATATTTTTTGACTTCTTTACACAACTCTCACAAAATCTCATTTTACGTGAAACTTGGTTAAACACACAAAAAAATATCGAGATGTTCACGCTAAACTTTTGGTCAGATTTTTTTAACATTCCAATTTTATTTCGCTTCTATGTGGCAAAACGAATTTAGGATGAGTAGGAACTTTCACAAAAAGTTACGGCAACAAAAAAAAAGTGTAAACTGTGGAGGTGGCCCATGCAGGAAGCCATGAGACTAGTCACAATGGGAAGTAACATAAACTAGTATCATGCATATGATACTAGTCTATGTTACTATGTCTATAGTGGGTAGTAACATATTTATAGTATCATGATACATTGCATTTATTAGCTCATAGACTCATTGTGTCTTGAAATCCGTTATGTTACGGTATCATATTATGATACCACAACCTCCTCTCTCTTCATTTATTATTGTGCCACATCATCTTTTTGCCAACATGGCACCTATGATACTACTTATGATACCCCCATTGTGGCTAGTCTGAGCCGGGGGCGGCGACCACCTCCCCACGAATTCCGAGGCGATCCCAACACAGCATCCGGAACCACGGGCCCTGTCGGCGCGCAAGCCAAACACCAAACAAAATCTCATAAATTATTGCTTCTCCGTAACAACCTAATCTCACAACTCGTCCAACCTCACAACTCGTCCAACCTCACAACTCGTACGTATAGCGCCCACGCTAATCTCCTCTGCGTTGTCGTTAATTGATCGCCAATTTGGGGTATATTTGGCTTACACTAGGTTCGAAATTTGGGGTATATTGACCTATAAATTTAGGTCTGCACTTAAGTTAAGAAGAGATTACTGGTCAAGGGGGGAGGAGGACGGGACCAGCATTGTGTATGAGCATGCAAGATCAGCTGCGTCCGTACATGGTATTGTAAATCCAAGCATCCGTACACTGTCGAGCAGAGGAGGTGGTGGGCTTTGAAGTTTGAAGCCTGTTTGGCTTATCCTTTGCCCGTCTGCTGTATGTGTCACGGGCGTGCTAAGAGCATCCCGAACAGTCTCAAAAAAATCACTCCCAGATAAAATAAAAACTGATACACTCCAAAGTAAATAACCTCCCTCCGGTCCAAAATAAGTGTCGGTGATTTAGTACAATTTTACACTAGACTAGTACTAAATCTTCGACACTTATTATGAATCGGAGGGAGTAGCTAAAATGCTGCAGGACAGAGCCTCAAAACGCCTCTCATTCCTTGCTTCCCTAGAAAAAAAAAAGACTCTAGAGTGACTCCCAAAGCAAAATCTCAACGTATTTGCTATGCAGGACCATCAACTGAAGATTTGGGAACTTCCGGTGTCTACGCCACCGTCGCAACCGACCCGCTATGCCACCGTCCACCCCCTAATGACCCATTCGTCGGGCTCACACGAGGAACTCCCGGGAGGGGGCGTTGGCACCTCGTCGAAGATAAGTGGACTTATGCCATAATTTTATGGACCTGCACTACTGTTAGTACACGACGTTCAAAGAATCCACGAATCCCCTGGCCGGGTGGTCCACTTCTTGAAGATCCACCTACCTAACATGTCATGATGCAAGAAGACTCCAGGAAAATTACCTCAAGCACAACGCACATTGAAGGAATGTTACGAGACCAGGACTTAACGTACAAGACAAGAGGAAACCCGGCCACGCAAGGGATCCTACCGGATACTATAAATGCCATAGGACATCCAACATGAAGTTCATCCTATTCTCGTCCGAGACGATCGCATCTGCACCGAGCTGAAGATTTAGCCTTCTTCGCCCCAATAGCTTGAACCTTAGATACATATACATCCTCACCGAGCGCATCTAGAAGCTCGACGGGGTCCTCTTGTAACACCTTGTATGATCTTTTAGCCTCTCCGTGTATAAAGTCTAAGCAATCTTCATCGTTTACATCATATTAGATCCAATCTTGTTGACCTGTGATGTCTGCCAAAAAATAATTGTCTTCGATTTGTTGAATTGCGTGTGATCCTAAAAACCATCCTTCGACACATCTTACTAAGCCACTCCCAAGCTTCAACACATTCATTTTTCATACCTTGCATGGTTATATGAAAACCATGTTTTGTGTAAGAAGAGCTAGGAGAATCCATGAATTTCTTGAGTTCTTCACATCTGAAGTGAGTTGTTTGAAAATCTGCATAGATATGCCTAAGGAAGTACCTTTGAGGGGAACTGGGAAAGACTTGATTTATTGCATTTAGCAAGCCCTACAATATTTATACACATTTTTCAAAGCAGGAAACATCAAGGAAGAATACTTGCAATATTTAAACCCATTTTTCTAAGCAAGAAAAAATTATAGAAAAATACTTGCAATAATTATACACATTTTTAAAAGCAAGGAGAAAATCAAGAAAACATACTTGCAATAATTCTACACATTTTCTAAACAAGGAGAAAATCAAGAAAAAATACTTGCAATAATTCTACACATTTTTCTAAGCAAGTAAAAATACTTGAAATAACTCGACACATTTTTTTAAGCAAGGAAAATCAAGGAATAATACTTGCGATATTTATATATATTTTTCTAATGAAGGAAAAAATACTTGCAATAATTCTACACATTTTTCTAAGCAAGGAAAAAACATTTGCAGTAATCCTACAGAGTTTCTAATCAAGGACCAATACTTGCAATATTTATACACATTTTTCTAAGCGAGAAAAATCAATGTAACGCTTGCAATATTTATTCATTTTTCTAAGCAAGGAAATATAATAGAAAATACTTGCAATATTTACGCACATTTTTATAAGCAAGGAAAAATCATATAAAAATATTTCCAATATTCATACATATTTACCTTCCGTCTATCTAAAATGATGGTACAATTTTAAAACTGACCAGACTCTCCACCAATTGAATATTTAAGGTGTGTCAAAAGTATTTTTGAAAAATATTGCGCAATACGGGTGGGTTATTGTCACAGAACTCAATTGTGGTGGCCTTTTGTTACACAAGCCCCAGTTGTGGTGTTTTTTATAATCATCTCTCCTTGAAGGTCATTGGATTGGGTCCTTATCACGATGTATCCATATACTCGTTGGCTGAATTAATAATCGTTGCTACCCTTATTCTACACATCAAACAATGGAAAATAAAAATAGTAAATCCATAAATCAAATTTCATCGGAATAAATTTGTAAAAAATATTACCTAGAAATTTGTTCGTCAAATAACCGAACACCTTGCGATCGGGCGATTCCAAGGTGGACACATGCGCCGATGATGATCTGCGAGCAATGAGAAGGATGGTATGCAGCCCGGAAGGATGAGTGACGAATCCGACAAGAAGGGCGAGCTCAAGCCATGACGATGGCGGCGATGTAGTATGAACCGCCTGGATCCACCACATCGACCTTGCCTGCGGTCAATAGATGCCAACAACATTGGCGGGAGCGGCAGCGGGTCATCCGCCGCCATCACAACGACAGAAGATGGCGGAGGCGATGGAGTAATGGAGCAACGACGATTGTAGTTCCCCGTTCCTGACAAAGAGGAGGGGTTGAGAGGGAAAACGGCTAGGTGACTGTTAACCGGGGACTGAATGTCGAGTGCCTAACTAACGTCCACACTCTGAGTTGGCCCAAAATTTTGGGGGGGGGGGGGGGGGGGGAGGAGGGGCCTCTGGTATGTCTACACATTTTAGTTCCACAAATAGCCTGATAGGGAGACTATGATGAAAATGTGTCTGAATCCTCAACGGATGGAGGGGCCTTTTTGAACCGTTGGAGAAGAGATGCGCTTACGCCCTAGTTGGCTTTGTTCGAGCGTGCTTTTGGCACCGCGTGTGCTAAATCCGAGGCCTTGTGCAAAATCCAAACTTGCTAAAACCAGGCCAAGTGCACCATAGAAGGAATTTGGGAGGATTTTGATTTGAAATTTTTTCTGTCCGCCTTTTGATTCAGAGCATTAGAATTCTTAGGATTTTTTCCCATAGATTTGAAGTGCACCATGTTTTGTACTACCTCCGTTCCAGTGAATAAGGTCTATATTATTTTTAAAAAGTCAAACTATGTGAAGTCTGATCGAGTTTTTTGAATAAATTATGAACATGTACAATACAAAGTAACCATCATTAGATACATCATGAAATATATTTTCACACGATATCCATATAGTATTATACCTGTCAATAGTTTTTTTCTAAAAGTTTGATCAAAGTTTACTTAGCTTGATTTTTTCAAAAAAATATAAACCTTATTTATTGAAACGGAGGGGTAGTAAATTTCCATTTACTCAAACCTCATGTTACCATTCATTTGTTTTCCCTCTAATTCGAATACTCATTCCTGTAGGTTCTCATGTACGGAATAGTAGCATTCAACTGGAAGTGACATTCTAATCCCGGCTCTTTCCTATTCCGTGTATGAGAATCCTGGGGTTTACGCAGATTACCGAAGTTGTCCCAAATTTAAGCATAGCATCGGGGCAAGGAAAAATGACCGAAAATAACCATAAAGCGAAAGAAATTCACAAAATAAACGTGCGGCGACACTGTTTCACGAAATAACCCTTTCGAGTAGCGCCTAACACCTAGGCACTATGGTTTGCTACATAGCGCCTTACAATCAGGCGCTACACAATATGTCAACGTGGCGGCTGTGTGGCAGGCGGGCCCCACCCGTGGTTATGTAGCGCCTCATGTCAAGGCGCTATATATATGCCGGATGTGTAGCGCCTCGTGTAAAGTCGCTATACCCCTGAACACTTAGTCGCCCGACGACTCCCTCCTGAGCCCTTACTCCTCAGTTCATCTCCATCTGACCCGAAAGGAGGAGCAATGGCGGCGACGGTGTGTGGCCTCCCCCCTCTCTAATCCTCCACCGAATCACCTCCGATTTGTAGGGGATTTCTTCCCCAACTATTTCTCCCAGGCATTCTCCCCCGATCCCTCCTTCTAACCTAGGATTCGGTTTGAACTCCATGCTTAGATGTAGGTCGATTTGAAACGGTTTGAATCCCGGTTAGCATATAGGCCGATTTGTATAGGTAGTGTTCATCCATGCTTAGCATATAGGCCTCTAGTTTCATTATTGTCAAATCATGATTGGTGGACTCCTACCATCAAATGGGGTCTCACATTGGTTCAAGTCCAAGTTCATATGAGCATCAACCTTCTTAGTGGCAAATAACTCAATAGACTTGTCTAGTGATTCGGCCACGGTCTCCTTGTATGCAATTCAAAGTAGTTCCGAGTTGATATGCAAAAACTTCCAACGGAGGTGCATACCATGACCCGCATTGTGTCTTCCCTCCAACTCTACAACATCACTTGGGTCCATCCAATTTGTCGTGGGGTTGTCACGGCAAGTTCTTTCTCAGGGAAGATGAGTTCTGGGGCCATTGATGACTGAAGTACGTTGGAACGGTTAATCTCGCCAAGGAACAAGGATTTACCCAGGTTCGGCCCCTCTGATTCGAGGTAAAGACCTATGATGGGGGGATACTTTATGGGTAGGCCCATGGACCCGGAAAGTAGACCCGCCAAGACCAAGAAGGCCAATGCCGAGTCACGAGACAAGTCACATGGGCTGGGCTGGAGACAAGCCGACCAAGGCCCGTGTGGAGAAAGAGGCTCATCCAAAGAGGAGTCCAAGTACAACCCGGAGTCTAACTTGGAAGACCAAGACGTAGAGTAGGACTCCGTGTTCTAGTGTGACTCGGTATAAGCTGTAAGTCCAGGGACCCGGCAGGCTTTATAAGCGGGGTCCTGGACCTTAGATCGATAAGCAAGTTAGAGAGAGTTCTAGAGAATAAGCTTCAACCAATAGAGAAACCCTAGCCACCAGAGAGAAGTCGCCGGCTCCTAAGTTGTGGGAGCCGGGTCCTTGTAATCGAGATACAATCAAGAGCAATAACATAGAAGCAGGAAGTAGGTCTTTACCTCGAATCAGAGGGGCCGAACCTGGGTAAATCCTTGTTCCTTGGCGAGATTAACCGTTCCAACGTACTTCAGTCATCAATGGCCCCAGAACTCATCTTCCCTGAGGAAGAACTTGCCGTGACAACCCCACGACAGTTGGCGCCCACCGTGGGGCCTACGGTGACGAAAGGAGTTGAGATCGTTGGAGCTGCTCGTCGAGCTATGGAGAAACTCGCCATCGGGCGGGTCTACACGGATGAGCATGGAGAGACCGAGATCGATGACTCAGGCTGGACTTCGGAGATGAACGAAGTCGACGAAGGCTACCAGCTTGTCTTTGGAGGAATCAACGTGTTCGTCGGGATGGTTTGCGCGTCGGGTCTTCGCGTGAACTCGGCGGAGTCAGTATCAGAGCCAACCGTTGTCGTCGAGTCCGACGGCGAGGAGTCGGTCGGAACTTCAGAGGTCGGCATCATCGCCGAATCTGAGGGACCCCTAGCTGAGGAACCAGAGGTGATGCAAGAGTCAGATTCAGATTATGATGCAGATTCAGAGTCCATCCTACCCTTGTTTGAAGATCGGCTTGGGTACGGGATAGAGGAAGAGGATTATGAGGAGTCGCCAGTACGCACTCGTGTTGTGGGAGTCTACATGTCTGGAAACACAGGGAATCAGTTTGATCCGACTCTATTGACAAAGGAAATTAATGCAAGTAATGCCGCTGAGAGGGCGGCCGAGTTAACCAACGCTCGTGCTGCGTTGGAGAAGCAGCTAGCTGATATTACGGAGGCAAACCGTAGACTAGCCGCAGAACAGGCCCGAGTCCAGGATGAAGCTCAAGTTGTGCGGAGGCGCCGCGAGGAGCTTACTTCAATTCAACACCGCAGAGCCAGGAGTCGCTTGCATGATGGAGTCCACATCAATCCAACCAATCTATTCATCACACCTAACGGTTCAGGCAGAGGAGCCGGACTAGGAGGCTCAGCGGCAGCAGGAGGCGCCGCAGGAGGAGCCGGAGGAGCACCACCACCACCACCACCACCACCCCCAGAAGGATCGGGAGGCAGCCGTGCCAACGGACCACCGCCTGAAGGAGGAGTCGGAGGAGGAACATCTGGTGGCTTAGGGTCACAGCCTAACAGATTTCATACTCCAGAGGGACATTACTCTAATCCTATGGACAACGTACATGCAGCGACTCTGAGATTGGAGAATATTGTGGTACCAGAGGGACCAGCAGGACAGGAGACTCGTGAGGCTATCGAGCTACTGAAGACAGCTTTGACTCAGCAAGCTTTGTACCCAACCTTTCCAGATGCAAGTAGGCTACACTCAACACCCTTTAACTCAGGTACGAGGAGTCGGCACGGTGAGTCCAACCCGGCCAACTCTACGAGTGCAAGGCGTCGTGAGCTAGTGAGGAATCGTGCAAACATGCCAACTGCTTCACAGGCTCAGCTAGTGGTTGATGAAGCAAGGCAACGACGAGAAAGAGAAGCAGCAAGAGCTCGGGAGGCAGAGAGGGACAGAGCGTTAGCGGGTGCAGCCAACCCGCCTCAGCCAACCCGGGTGCACGAGGAGGTGACTTCTCCTGGTGCTTCCCCAGCATTAACAGGACCAGAGTGTTTGTCTGATGCCATCAGGTCCGAGTCCTTCCCCAGCAGTTTTAAGGAGCCGCGCAAGGTTCCAAACTATGAGCCAAACATGGACCCGACCTCTTGGTTGGGTACATACGAGATGGCAATGAGTATTCGTAATGCCACAGGTAATCTGTGTGCCAAGTTCATGTATCTTATGATGGAGGGAGCAGCCAAGGTTTGGATGCGCAACTTGCCTCCTAGGTCAATCAACTCTTGGGAGCAATTGAAGGCGGCTTTTATTCAGAACTTCCAGGGCACATGCAAAAAACTCAGCACCATCGAGGACCTAGAGCGGTGTGTCCAGAGGAAGGGCGAGTCAGCAAGGCACTGGATGAAGCGAGTCTCAGAGATCATTAACTCCTCACAAGGACTCCCACCAGTTTCAGTGTTAATGGCGATGGAGAGAAATTGCAGTTACAATCCCTTGAGTTGGAAGCTAGGTCGTATGAAGGAGAGCCTGAATCAAGGTATTCCCCTTACGATTGGTGAGATCATGGCAGGTGCTAATAAGCACGCTGCCACAGACAAAACAAAGGATCAGGAGGAAGGAACTAAAGGACAAGGTGGCAATGGTCAGAATCAGAACCAGAATCAGAACCAGAATCAAGGTGGTGGCAAGAGGCCATATGGAGACAGCTCTGACCTAGTGGCCAACACAAACACTGGAGTCAGACGCAAGGACAATAATTCTGGTGGATACCAAGGCCGTACTCCAAGCACAGAGGAGGTCTTGAGAATTCCCTGCCCTAAACATGCCAAGAACGGTAGATGCGGTCATACCTTGGGACAGTGCGTAGATTTGCAGCGCGCCAGGTTCCAAGGGCCAGGAGGAGGTAACAACAATGGTGGATATAGAGGAAACAATGGAGCCGGAGGACCCGGCAATAACGGTGGAGGAGCCGGCAATAACCCAAACCAACCTCAAGGAGGAGGTCACCAGCAGGGCGGGTTCCAGCAGAACCCGAAGCAGCTCAATGATGGCAATGGTCAGTATTATGTCACAACTCGGCAGCACAACCCGAGTCGTGGCAGCTACCATGTCTTCACAACTAGTACGTCCAAGCGTTCCAAGAAGTTGAAAGTCAGAGCAGTTAATGCAGTAGAGCCGGCCCTTCCACAGTGGCTCAGGTGGTCAGAGCAAACCATCACATGGAGTCGGGCAGATCATCCTCCAAGAGTCGACGAGCCAGGGCAGCTAGCCTTGGTGGTAGCACCTCAAGTTGGGGGCTATACATTAAACAAAGTGCTTATGGATGGTGGAAGCAGTATCAACATCTTATATTATGACACATTCAAGAGGATGCAGCTGCAAGATAGACAGCTAATTCCAACAGAGACAGTGTTCCATGGGATAGTACCAGGGAAGTCGGCCAAGCCCATTGGTAAGATTTATCTTGAGGTTGCTTTTGGCACAGTGGAGAATTTTCGTTCAGAGATTATGCCCTTTGAGGTAGTGGACCTTAAGAGCCCATATCATGCTCTTTTTGGTCGACCTGCATATTTTAAGTTTATGGCCAGGCCATGTTATGTGTACTTGAAGCTCAAGATGCCAGGTCCAGCAGGAGTCATTACAGTTAATGGCAGCAGACAGATGGCATTGGAGTGCGAGTTAGGTGATGCAGCTATGGCTGAGACAGCTTGTGCTCAAGAGGAGCTGAAGTTTTACAAGGCAAACGTGGACCCGGAGGACAACTCGGTCCTTAAGAAGCCGGCCACAGAGGAGAAGATGAAATTCAAGTCAGCTCAGGACACAAAGCAAGTCGACTTTACCCCTGGTGACTCTTCCAAGCAGTTCACCATTGGGGCACACCTCTCTGATAAATAGGAAAGCGCGCTCGTCGAGTTCATCCGTGAGAACCGGGACGTTTTTGCATGGAAGCCATCTGACATGCCAGGAGTCCCGAGAGAACTCGCCGAGCACAGCTTACACGTTAATCCTAATGCAAGACCAGTCAAGCAGGGTCTGCGCAAGTTTCATGATGACAGGAGGAAAGCCATAGGAGAAGAGGTGGCTCGGCTCCTCGCAGCCGAGTTCATCAAGGAAGTCTTTCACCCAGAGTGGGTGGCCAATCCAGTGTTAGTACCAAAGAAGACAGGAGAGTTGCGTATGTGCATCGACTTCACGGGCCTAAACAAGCATTGTCCTAAGGACCCGTTTGCATTACCTCGCATAGACCAGATCATCGACTCCACAGCGGGGTCAGAGTTGCTTTGTTTCCTGGATGCATATTCAGGGTACCATCAGATCAGACTCAACATAGAGGATGAGCTGAAGACGTCTTTTATTACGCCCTTTGGAGCATTTTGTTACACAACAATGCCCTTTGGACTCAAGAATGCAGGAGCTACATATCAGAGATGCATCCAGAACTGTTTCAAAAAACAGATTGGAAGGAATATTCATGCTTATGTGGATGATGTAGTTGTCAAGTCTCAGAAAGCCGACTCTCTGATAGCAGACCTGACAGAAACGTTTGAAAACCTACGCAAGTACAAGATGAAGCTTAACCCGACCAAGTGTGTTTTTGGAGTCCCTGCTGGCAAACTCCTAGGCTTCATCGTTTCAGAGAGAGGCTTTGAGGCAAATCCAGAGAAAATCAAGGCTATCCATAACTTGCAGAAGCCGACTTGTCTGAAGGACGTTCAAAAGCTCACTGGATGTGTGGCAGCTTTAAGCAGGTTTATTTCAAGACTCGGGGAGAAGGCGGGTCCTCTCTACCGACTCCTGAAGAAGTCAGATAAATTCCTATGGGATGAAGAAGCTGACCGTGCTTTTGAGGAGTTGAAGAAAACTTTATCAACAGCACCAGTGCTTGCAGCTCCTACAGATAAGGAGCCCATGCTATTATATGTAGCTGCCAACGAGAGAGTTGTCAGTGCAGTAGTAGTTGTGGAGCGTACAGAGGAAGGAAAGGAGTACCCAGTGCAGAGACCTGTCTACTACATCAGTGAAGTCCTCACAGAGTCAAAGCAAAGGTACCCACAGTGGCAGAAGTTGGTCTATGGAGTTTTTCTTGCAAGTAGAAAGCTCAAGCATTATTTCCAAGAGCATCCAATTAAGGTGGTGAGTTCAGCACCGCTGGCAGATATTATACGCAACAGAGAGGCAACAGGGCGAGTCGCCAAGTGGGCAATTGAGTTGGGTCCTTATCATATCACATATGAGCCAAGGACAGCGATCAAATCTCAAGCTTTGGTTGATTTTGTCAATGATTGGACAGATTTTACATCTTCACCAAGTACCCCTTGCACCAAGTATTGGACAATGCACTTTGATGGGTCCAGACAGTTAGAAGGCTCAGGAGCCGGCGTGGTGTTAACATCGCCTAAGGGAGATAAGTTAGCATACGTCCTTCAGTTACACTTTGATTGTACCAACAACATGGCAGAGTATGAGGCTTTGCTACATGGCCTGCGTTTGGCCAAGGAGATGAACATCAAGCGTATCAGGTGCTTTGGAGACTCGGATCTCGTAGCTCAGCAAGTGTCTGGAACTTGGGACTCGAAGGATGCAAACATGGCGGCTTATAGAAGAGCAGTCGAACAGATAGCCGAGTTCTTTTCTGGTTATCAAGTGGAGCATATTGACAGGCGCAAGAACGAGGCTGCTGATGCGTTATCACGACTCGGCTCTCGTCGAGAGAAAGTACCACCAAATGTGTTCTTGGATGAACTCCATCATCCTTCAGTCAAGTTGCCCACAGAGGAGGAGTTAGCCTTTCCAGACCCAGAGTCGGCGTTGGTAGCAGCAACACGAGCAATCCCAACGTGGACAGAGCCCTACCTAGCATATCTCCTGCGGGGTGAACTCCCAAAGGATGAAGTCAAGCGAAAGCAACTCATCAGGCGATGCAAGTCCTACACAGTCATTGACTGGCGAGTTGTACAGAAGGAGCGTTACTGGAGTCTACCAGAGATGTGTGTCTCCAGAAGAGGGCAAGCAAATATTGCAAGAGATTCACGCAGGAGATTGTGGTCATCATGCATCCACTAGATCCTTGGTGTCAAAAGCTTTCAGACACGGGTTCTTTTGGTTGACAGCACATTTGGATGCAGAGAGGATAGTTCGAGTCTGTGATGGATGTCAAAGGTACGCAAGGCAAGACCACGTGCCAGCTCAAGAACTCAGAACCATCCCTATCACTTGGCCATTTGCAGTTTGGGGACTCGACATGGTGGGCCCTTTCTCAAAGTCGCCTTGTCAGAAGACCCATCTGCTAGTAGCAGTTGACAAGTTCACCAAGTGGGTGGAAGTGGAACCCGTCAGCAGAGTCGACGGTGCATCAGCTGTGAGATTCTTCAAGAAGATAGCAACACGTTTTGGGTATCCTCACAGCATCATTACAGACAATGGTACCAACTTATCAGTTGGAGAGATGGCCAAGTTTTGTGGTGAGAACAACATCAGACTCGACCTAGCCTCAGTGGCACATCCACAGTCCAATGGACAAGCAGAGAGGGCAAATCAGGAGTTGCTGAAGGGAATTAAGCCTCGGCTCCGAGTCCCTTTGCTAAGAGCCGCCGGGTCTTGGGTTGAGGAGTTACCAGCAGTACTTTGGAGCATCAGGACGACTCCTAACAGATCCACTGGCTTCACACCTTTCTTCATGGTGTATGGAGCAGAAGCTGTCTTGCCAAGCGACTTGTTGCATGACTCGCCACGAGTCGCCAATTACGTTGAGACAGAAAACGAACTCGCCCGCCAGGACTCGGTCGATGCACTTGAGGAAGCAAGGGAGTTAGCCCTTGAGAGATCAGCAGTTTATCAGCAGGACCTGCGGCGATATCACGCACGCAGAGTCAAGACCCGGACTTTCCAGGAAGGAGACTTAGTGCTTCGCCTTGTCCAGAATAAGGAAGGGATGCACAAGTTATCTCCACCATGGGAAGGACCGTTCGTCATAAGCAAGAATCTGAACAACGGGTCGTACTATCTAATGGATGTGCGAGAGCCGGCAAGTGTAGGCAAAGGAGCTGATACAGCTCATACTCTAGATCCTTATGCAGAGGCAAAGAGGCCTTGGAACATAGCTCAGTTACGTCCATATTATACTTAAGTTGTAATAGATTCATGAGTTGAAAGGCAATGAGCCCAGTGAGCCATGCCTAGATGTAATCGAATTATTATGATCAAATGAAATAAAGCCGGCTTTTGTGAACATGAGTCCTTTAGTCGAGTCACCCAGTGAGTGCGCTTTGTTCTTTAAATTTTGATCATCAGGTTCTTGGGGGCTTGCTTTTCAGTGAAAAAAGTTAAGCTTAAACTCTTGGACCCGGCACAGTAGCCAAACTTTTCCTAGTCTTTTCGCTGGTAAGTCAGATGCATCCTGCACAATATGACCTATCTACAGGCATGACTTGTTTCTCTCTCTTATGGATCCTAAGGAACATATGAGTTAAGAACCTGTCAGCACAAGCTGTAAGAGAAGTCATGCAGGGCCTACTTATTCATCAGTGAAAAACTAGACGGGTTATAAGAACCAAGCCGATTGGCACAAATTCAAAATAGCTAACAAGCTAAATAGTTTAAGGCACCAGTAGTGCATCATTACAACCCAAAGTAGCTAACAAGCTACATAAGTTTAAAATCATCAGAAGTACATCATTACAAACTGGAGTCATCTAGAGAGTTTTCCTTAACAGGAGCTGAGTCCTTGACTGGAGCTGTGGAGTCCTTAGCTGGAGACTTATTGATGGGGGGATACTTTATAGGTAGGCCCATGGACCCGGAAAGTAGACCCGCCAAGACCAAGAAGGCCAAAGCCAAGTCACGCATCAAGTCGCATGGGCTGGGCTGGAGACAAGCCGGCCAAGGCCCATGATGAAGAAAGGACCCGTCCGGAAGGAGTCCAAGTACAACCCGGAGTCTAAACTTGGAAGACCAAGACGTAGAGTAGGACTCCGTGTTCTAGTATGACTCGGTGTAAAGTGTAAGTCCAGAGACCCGGCAGCCTTTATAAGCGGGGTCCTGGACCTTAGATCGATAAGCTTCAATCAGTAGAGAAACCCTAGCCACCAGAGAGAAGTCGCCGGCTCCTAAGTTGTGGGAGCCGGGTCCTTGTAATCGAGACATATCAAGAGCAATAACAGAGAAGCAGGAAGTAGGTCTTTACCTCGAATCAGAGGGGCCGAACCTGGGTAAATCCTTGTTCCTTGGCGAGATTAACCGTTCCAGCGTACTTCAGTCATCAATGGCCCCAGAACTCATCTTCCCTAAGGAAGAACTTGCCGTGACAACCCCACGACAGTTGGCGCCCACCGTGGGGCCTACGGTGACAAAAGGAGTCGAGATCGTTGGAGCTGCTCGTCGAGCTATGGAGAAACTCGCCATCGGGCGGGTCTACACTGATGAGCATGGAGAGACAGAGATCGATGACTCAGGCTGGACCTCGGAGATGAACGAAGTCGACGAGGGCTATCAGCTTGTCTTTGGAGGAATCAACGTGTTCGTCGGGATGGTGTGCGCGTCGGGTCTTCGCGAGAACTCGGCGGAGTCGGTGCCAGAGCTAACTGTTATCGTCGAGTCCGACGGCGAGGAGTCGGTCGGAACTTCAGAGGTCGGCATCATCGCCGAGTCTGAGGAACCCCTAGCTGAGGAACCAGATGTGATGCAAGAGTCAGATTCAGATTATGATGCAGATTCAGAGTCCATCCTACCCTTGTTTGAAGATCGGCTTGGGTACGGGATAGAGGAAGAGGATTATGAGGAGTCGCCAGTACGCGCTCGTGTTGTGGGAGTCTACATGTCTGGAACACTGGGAATCAGTTTGATACAACTCTGTTGACAAAGGAGATTAATGCAAGTAATGCCGCAGAGAGGGCGGCCGAGTTAACCAACGCTCGTGCTGCGTTGGAGAAGCAATTAGCTGATATCACAGAGGCAAACCGTAGACTAGCTGCAGAGCAGGCCCGAGTCCAAGATGAAGCTCAGGTCGTGCGGAGGCGCCGCGAGGAGCTTACTTCAATTCAGCATCGCCGAGCCAGGAGTCGCTTGCATGATGGAGTCCACATCAATCCAACCAATCTATTCACCACACCCAATGGTCCAGGCAGAGGAGCCGGACTAGGAGGCTCAGCGGCAGCAGGAGGCGCCGCAGGAGGAGCCGGAGGAGCACCACCACCACCACCACCACCACCACCCCCAGAAGGATCGGGAGGCAGCCGTGCTAACGGACCACCGCCTGAAGGAGGAGTCGGAGGAGGAGCATCTGGTGGCTTAGGGGCACAGCCTAACAGATTTCATACTCCAGAGGGACATTACTCTAATCCTATGGACAACGTGCATGCGGCGACTCTGAGATTGGAGAATATTGTGGTACCAGAGGGACCAGCAGGACAGGAGACTCGGGAGGCTATCGAGTTACTGAAAACAGCCTTGACTCAGCAGGCTTTGTATCCAACTTTTCCAGATGCAAGTAGGCTACACTCAACACCTTTCAACTCAGGTACGAGGAGTCGGCACGGCGAGTCCAACCCGGCAAACTCTACGAGTGCAAGGCGTCGTGAACTAGCGAGGAATCGTGCAAACATACCAACTGCTTCACAAGCTCAGCTAGTGGTTGATGAAGCAAGGCAACGACGAGAGAGAGAAGCAGCAAGAGCTCGGGAGGCAGAGAGGGACAGAGCGTTAGTGCTTGCAGCCAACCCGCCTCAGCCGAGCCGGGTCCACGAGGAGGTGACTTCTCCTGGTGCTTCCCCAGCATTAACAGGACCAGAGTGTTTGTCAGATGCCATCAGGTCCGAGTCCTTCCCTAGCAGTTTCAAGGAGCCGCGCAAGGTTCCAAACTATGAGCCCAACATGGACCCGACCTCTTGGTTGGGTACATACGAGATGGCAATGAGTATTCGCAATGCCACAGGTAATCTGTGTGCCAAGTTCATGTATCTTATGATGGAGGGAGCAGCCAAGGTGTGGATGCGCAACTTGCCTCCTAGGTCAATCAACTCTTGGGAGCAATTGAAGGCGGCTTTTATTCAGAATTTCCAAGGCACATGCAAGAAACTCAGCACCATTGAGGACCTGGAGCGATGTGTCCAGAGGAAGGGCGAGTCAGCAAGGCACTGGATGAAGCGAGTCTCAGAGATCATTAACTCCTCACAAGGACTCCCACCAGTTTCAGTGTTAATGGCGATGGAGAGAAATTGCAGTTACAATCCCTTGAGTTGGAAGCTAGGTCGTATGAAGGAGAGCCTGAATCAAGGTATTCCCCTTACGATTGGTGAGATCATGGCAGGTGCTAATAAGCACGCTGCCACAGACAAAACAAAGGATCAGGAGGAAGGAACTAAAGGACAAGGTGGCAATGGTCAGAACCAGAACCAGAATCAAGGTAGTGGCAAGAGGCCGTATGGAGACAACTCTGACCTAGTGGCCAACACAAACACTGGAGTCAGACGTAAGGACAACAATTCTGGTGGATACCAAGGCCGCACTCCAAGCACAGAGGAGGTCTTGAGAATTCCATGCCCTAAACATGCCAAGAACGGTAGATGCGGTCATACCCTGGGACAGTGCGTAGATTTGCAGCGCGCCAGGTTCCAAGGGCCAGGAGGAGGTAACAACAATGGTGGATATAGAGGAAACAATGGAGCCGGAGGACCCGGCAATAACGGTGGAGGAGCCGGCAATAACCCAAACCAACCTCAAGGAGGAGGTCACCAGCAGGGCGGGTTCCAGCAGAACCCGAAGCAGCTTCACGAGGGCAATGGTCAGTATTATGTCACAACTCGGCAGCACAACCCGAGTCATGGCAGCTACCATGTCTTCACGACTAGTACGTCCAAGCGTTCCAAGAAGTTGAAAGTCAGAGCAGTTAATGCAGTAGAGCCGGCCCTTCCACAGTGGCTCAGGTGGTCAGAGCAAACCATCACATGGAGTCGGGCAGATCATCCTCCAAGAGTCGACGAGCCAGGGCAGCTAGCCTTGGTAGTGGCACCTCAAGTTGGGGGCTATACATTGAACAAAGTGCTTATGGATGGTGGAAGCAGTATCAACATCTTATATTACGACACATTCAAGAGGATGCAGCTGCAAGATAGACAGCTAATTCCAACAGAGACAGTGTTCCACGGGATAGTACCAGGGAAGTCGGCTAAGCCCATTGGTAAGATTTATCTTGAGGTTGCTTTTGGCACAGTGGAGAATTTTCGTTCAGAGATTATGCCCTTTGAGGTAGTGGACCTTAAGAGCCCATATCATGCTCTTTTTGGTCGACCTGCATATTTTAAGTTTATGGCCAGGCCATGTTATGTGTACTTGAAGCTCAAGATGCCAGGTCCAGCAGGAATCATCACAGTTAATGGCAGCAGACAGATGGCATTGGAGTGCGAGATTGGTGATGCAGCCATGGCTGAGACAGCTTGTGCTCAAGAGGAGCTGAAGTTTTACAAGGCAAACGTGGATCCGGAGGACAACTCGGTCCTTAAGAAGCCGGCCACAGAGGAGAAGATGAAATTCAAGTCAGCTCAGGACACAAAGCAAGTCGACTTCACCCCTGGTGACTCTTCCAAGCAGTTCACCATTGGGGCACACCTCTCTGATAAATAGGAAAGCGCGCTCGTCGAGTTCATCCGTGAGAACCGGGACGTTTTTGCATGGAAGCCATCTGACATGCCAGGAGTCCCGAGAGAACTCGCCGAGCACAGCTTACACGTTAATCCTAACGCAAGACCAGTCAAGCAGGGTCTGCGCAAGTTTCATGATGACAGGAGGAAAGCCATAGGAGAAGAGGTGGCTCGGCTCCTCGCAGCCGAGTTCATCAAGGAGGTCTTTCACCCAGAGTGGGTGGCCAATCCAGTGTTGGTACCAAAGAAGACAGGAGAGTTGAGGATGTGCATCGACTTCACGGGCCTGAACAAGCATTGCCCTAAGGACCCGTTTGCACTACCTCGCATAGACCAGATCATCGACTCCACAGCGGGGTCAGAGTTGCTTTGTTTCTTGGATGCATATTCAGGGTACCATCAGATCAGACTCAACATAGAGGATGAGCTGAAAACGTCCTTCATCACGCCCTTTGGAGCATTTTGTTACACAACAATGCCCTTTGGACTCAAGAATGCGGGAGCTACATATCAGAGATGTATTCAGAACTGTTTCAAAAAACAGATTGGAAGGAATATTCATGCTTATGTGGATGATGTAGTTGTCAAGTCTCAGAAGGCCGACTCTTTGATAGCAGACTTGACAGAAACCTTTGAGAACCTACGCAAGTATAAGATGAAGCTCAACCCGACCAAGTGTGTCTTTGGAGTCCCTGCTGGCAAACTCCTAGGCTTCATCGTTTCAGAGAGAGGCATTGAGGCAAATCCAGAGAAAATCAAGGCTATCCATAACTTGCAGAAGCCGACTTGTCTGAAGGACGTCCAAAAGCTTACTGGATGTGTGGCAGCTCTGAGCAGGTTTATTTCCAGACTCGGGGAGAAGGCGGGTCCTCTCTACCGACTCCTGAAGAAGTCAGACAAATTCCTATGGGATGAAGAGGCTGACCGTGCTTTTGAGGAGTTGAAGAAAACTTTATCAACAGCACCAGTGCTTGCAGCTCCTACAGATAAGGAGCCCATGCTATTATATGTAGCTGCCAACGAGAGAGTTGTCAGCGCAGTAGTAGTTGTGGAACGTGCAGAGGAAGGAAAGGAGTACCCAGTGCAGAGACCTGTCTACTACATCAGTGAAGTCCTCACAGAGTCAAAGCAAAGGTACCCTCAGTGGCAGAAATTAGTTTATGGAGTTTTTCTTGCAAGTAGAAAGCTCAAGCATTATTTCCAAGAGCATCCAATTAAGGTGGTGAGTTCAGCACCGCTGGCAGATATTATACGCAACAGAGAGGCAACAGGGCGAGTCGCCAAGTGGGCAATTGAGTTGGGTCCTTATCATATCACATATGAGCCAAGGACAGCGATCAAATCTCAAGCTTTGGTGGATTTTGTCAATGATTGGACAGATTTTACATCTTCACCAAGCACCCCTTGCACCAAGTATTGGACAATGCACTTTGATGGGTCCAGACAGTTGGAAGGCTCAGGAGCCGGCGTGGTGTTAACATCGCCTAAGGGAGATAAGTTAGCATACGTCCTTCAGTTACACTTTGATTGCACCAACAACATGGCAGAGTATGAGGCTTTGCTACATGGCCTGCGTTTGGCCAAGGAGATGAACATCAAGCGTATCAGGTGCTTTGGAGACTCGGATCTCGTAGCTCAGCAAGTATCTGGAACTTGGGACTCGAAGGATGCAAACATGGCAGCTTATAGAAGAGCAGTCGAACAGATAGCCGGGTTCTTTTCTGGTTATCAAGTGGAGCATATTGACAGACGCAAGAACGAAGCCGCTGATGCGTTATCACGACTCGGCTCTCGTCGAGAGAAAGTACCACCAAATGTGTTCTTAGATGAACTCCACCACCCTTCAGTCAAGTTGCCCACAGAGGAGGAGTTAGCCTTTCCAGACCCAGAGTCGGCACTTGTTGCAGCAGTACGAGCAATCCCAACATGGACAGAGCCCTACCTAGCCTATCTCCTGCGGGGTGAACTCCCAAAGGATGAGGTCAAGCGAAAAGCAACTCATCAGGCGATGCAAGTCCTACACAGTCATTGATGGCGAGTTATATAGAAGAAGCGTTACTGGAGTCTACCAGAGATGTGTGTCTCCAGAAGAGGGCAAGCAAATATTGCAAGAGATCCATGCAGGAGATTGTGGTCATCATGCATCCACTAGATCCTTGGTGTCAAAAGCTTTCAGACACGGGTTCTTTTGGTTGACAGCACATTTAGATGCAGAGAGGATAGTTCGAGTCTGTGATGGATGTCAAAGGTACGCAAGGCAAGACCACGTGCCAGCTCAAGAACTCAGAACCATCCCTATCACTTGGCCATTTGCAGTTTGGGGACTCGACATGGTGGGCCCTTTCTCAAAGTCGCCTTGTCAGAAGACCCATCTGCTAGTAGCAGTTGACAAGTTCACCAAGTGGGTGGAGGTGGAACCCGTCAGCAGAGTCGACGGTGCATCAGCTGTGAGATTCTTCAAGAAGATAGCCACACGTTTTGGGTATCCTCATAGCATCATTACAGACAATGGTACCAACTTATCAGTTGGGGAGATGGCCAAGTTTTGTGGTGAGAACAACATCAGACTTGACCTAGCCTCAGTGGCACATCCACAGTCCAATGGACAAGCAGAGAGGGCAAATCAGGAGTTGCTGAAGGGAATTAAGCCTCGGCTCCGAGTCCCTTTGCTAAGAGCCGCCGGGTCTTGGGTTGAGGAGTTACCAGCAGTGCTTTGGAGCATCAGGACGACTCCTAACAGATCTACTGGCTTCACACCTTTCTTCATGGTGTATGGAGCAGAAGCTGTCTTACCAAGCGACTTGTTGCACGACTCGCCACGAGTCGCCAATTATGTTGAGACAGAAAATGAACTCGCCCGACAGGACTCGGTCGATGCACTTGAGGAAGCAAGGGAGTTAGCCCTTGAGAGATCAGCAGTTTATCAGCAAGACTTGCGGCGATATCACGCACGCAGAGTCAAGACCCGGACTTTCCAGGAAGGAGACTTAGTGCTTCGCCTTGTCCAGAGTAAGGAGGGGATGCACAAGTTATCTCCACCATGGGAAGGACCGTTTGTCATAAGCAAGAATCTGAACAACGGGTCGTACTATCTGATGGATGTGCGAGAGCCGGCAAGTGTAGGCAAAGGAGCTGATACAGCTCATACTCTAGATCCTTATGCAGAGGCAAAGAGGCCTTGGAACATAGCTCAGCTACGTCCATATTATACCTAAGTTGTAATAGATTCATGAGTGAAAGGCAATGAGCCCAGTGAGCCATGCCCAGATGTAATCAAATTATTATGATCAAATGAAATAAAGCCGGCTTTTGTGAACACGAGTCCTTTAGTCGAGTCACCCAGTGAGTGTGCTTTGTTCTTTAAATTTTGATCACCAGGTTCTTGGGGGCTTGCTTTTCAGTGAAAAAGTTAAGCTTAAACTCTTGGACCCGGCACAGTAGCCAAATTTTCCTAGTTTTCTCGCTGGTAAGTCAGATGCATCCTGCACATATGATCTATCTACAGGCATGACTTGTTTCTTTCTCTTATGGATCCTAAGGAACATATGAGTTAAGAACCTGTCAGCACAAGCTGTACGAGAAGTCATGCAGGGCCTACTTATTCATCAGTGAAAAATTAGACGGGTTATAAGAACCAAGCCGATTGGCACAAATTCAAAATAGCTAACAAGCTAAATAGTTTAAAGCACCAGTAGTGCATCTTTACAACTCAACAGAGCTCAACAAGCTCANAAGCCGATCGGCACAAATTCAAAATAGCTAACAAGCTAAATAGTTTAAAGCACCAGTAGTGCATCTTTACAACTCAAAGAGCTCAACAAGCTCAAAGTTTAAAAGCACCCATAGTGCATAATTACAAAGTCTCAACAGTAACACAGCATTACATAGCACTCAAAAGTCATTCAAGGGTGGTCTTCCAGAGGAGTCGACTCCTTCGCCAGAGTCGAAGAGTCCTTCTCAGCCGATGACTTGTCCTTTGCTTGAACAGCAGGAGACGACGAGTTCTTCTTAGCAGGAGATTTGCCTTGCGCTTGAGCAGCGGAGGAAGGAGCCGGCTTCAATGGAGGCTTGGTGGCGACTCTTTTCTTCGTTGAAATCCAGTACCCTTGGGACTCTTCATAAGCTTGGTAAGATCTGCTTGTTTCTGAGCGTCTCCAGAGACAGCTCTAGAAGGAGTGGGCGCAGAAGGAGTCTTCAGGGTAGGCTCAGCACTCGGCACAGGAGCCGCCGGTGACGATGAACTCGGACCGGCAGAGGCAGCGAATACACCTGATGGGTCCTGTGATGGGCGGCCAAAGTTTACTATCTCAGGATGTACTGGAGCGACTCTCTTGTTCTCCAAATCATAATGATGAACCCATACCTCAGGGTCCATCTTATTGGCAATCTCACAAGCATATGGCCGCACCAGCTTTTCTTCGGCTATGAAATCATTCTGGGTAAAAGGCTTGCCATCTTCATGCTGCTCAGGCTTCCCCATTGTAAGCATTGCTGGCTCAAGAACAGTGGGATAGTAGCTGTGGGCTAAGGCCAAGATCCTGATAGCAGATCTCCTCATAGAAGATTGTTTCCACAAACGCACATAACCTGGTGCCCTGGACAACTCATCCACCAGACGTTCAGGCTCTTTGGGGCACTTGCCTTTATGATTCAGATACTTGACCACAGCACGGGCTCCCTCTTGCAGCCCGTGACAGTAATCAAGCATCTCAGACAGTTGTTTGCTTGTGGGCAATTTAAGCTTTGGGGAGTCAGCCCCTGCAGAAAGGAAACCAAGGAGTCATTGTCAGTTGAAAAGCAATTCAGAAAGGTACAAAAGGAAGCAAGCAAAAGTCATAAACTCACCAAATATATGCTGACACATTGCACCAATGCCCTTCTTGCAAGTGTTGAACACGGCTTGTAGGTCATTGTGTGCCTTCTGAGCAATCTTTTTGGCCTCGGCCGACTCTTTTTTCACCTGCTCCAGTTGAGCAGCTAAGGCCTTCAGATCCTTCTCAAGCTGAAGGGAGTGTTCTTTTTCGGCCATGGCAGATTTGGCATTGGCAGCTGCCTGGTCCTCAAGTTCTTTCATATCTCTCTTCATCTTGGAGACGATGCACTGCAATTACAAGTCATCAAGCACAAGTGAGATCCACAAGTCAAATACAGAACTCATGAGCTCCAAGTCGTCACAAGTTAACAACTTGGCGCTTGGGGGCTACTCAGGAGTCAATTCTTTCTATCAGAAAAGCAGTGCATGAGTCCTAATCGACAAGTCATAAGCTCCAAGTCGCCACAAGTTAGCAACTTGGCGCTTGGGGGCTACTCGCAGAACAAAATTTTTTTCTCCAAGTAAGGTATCAGTGAGTAATATATATTGGTAGCTCCAAGTCGTCGCAGGCTGACAACTCGGCGCTTGGGGGCTACTCATGCAGAAATTTTTTGGTCTAAGGACCTGACAGACAGTAAATTATCAGCCCCGAGTCCTAGTAGAGCTAAGGACTCAGGCCTTGGGGGCTACAGTACGCAAGTTTGTTCTAACTACCAAATGATTTGATTTGAGGATGAAGCACCTATCCTAGTCACAAGACACCGCAGACAGGTGCTTGGGGGCTACTGAGATAGGATGATACCAGAAAGTATGAAAGGAGGAGTCATAAAGCTTACTTCATGAACTATGTGAAGAGACCTAAGAGCCGCTTGCTCGTCATCCTTCAGCCTAGCAGCTTGATCGTTCAAGTCGACTGCTTCAGCATAGGCTTCGGAAAATGACATGTTGTCTGCCACCCGAAGTCGACTGTAGTCAGTAGAAGACTTGATCTTTATTGGTGGAGAGGCTGCAGGAGTCGGCTTGACAGGAGCCGGCTGAACTGGAGGCGCAGAATCAGGAGTCACAGCACCAGAGCTTGGGCTGGACTGTTGTTGGAGTCGACGCTTGAGCCTTTGAAGAGGACTCGGGACAGTAGGAGTCGTGGCTGCGCCGGCTGATGCAGCGATGGAGGGACCTGTCCTCGTACTTGTCGTCTGAGAAGTCGATGGAGGGGCAGGTCCACGCCCAGAGGAGACATCAGCCATGCCTGGGAGCTTTGTCACCTTGGCACAAGGCCGAGCCCTGAAATATTCAGAGATAGAAGTCAATAAACCTAGTGAAAGGAAGGATCAGAAGTCATACAGTGCAAGTATAGAGACAAAGAGTTTTACCCAATATTTGTCTCCAGATCCAAGGCGGTCTGAGAGTTTGAAGAAGGCATGGACAAACCAGAGCTGTAAGAGTCGTCCTTTTGGGGAGGAGAGGTTGATTTCCGTTGGTGTGAGACTGGCAGAGGCTCAGGAGCGTCTGCAGGCCCATCGGAACACAGCTTCCTCTTTCTGGCGGCAATGACACTCTGCAATTGCTCTTCAGGCTTAGTTGGGGAGCGAGAGGACCCAAGGACTCGTGAGAGTGGTACCTTGGGAACAGCCTCTCGAGAGCCATTGTTGTTCGAGGCTGGAGAGGATGGGGAACGACTCCTGGCAGAGGACTCTGCGGATGGAGATGGTTGAGCAGCAGCAGAGGCAGTGTCAGTTTGCCTAGTAGGGGGAGCCTCTGGAGAGGACTCGTCGTCGTCGGTTTTCTTCCACAATGGGAGCCTCTTGAGAGGACTCCTCTTCATCAGCACTCTTAGCTGGAGCCTCTGGCGAGGACTCCTCATCAACAGCATCATCATCAGCAGGAGCCTCCCGGGAGGACTCCTCATCCGCATCATCGGTATCATCTGCCACAGTGGTTTGATCTGTGGCAGGGATTTCTTCTTCAGCTTCAGCCTCAGCTTCAGCTTTATTCTTAGAGCCAGCTCCAGAAGCCGGCTTCCAGAAGGAGTCGGTGAGCTGCAAACGAGTTAGCAAACATGGGTCAGCAAGCAATACAAGTGAAGTCAAGATTGAAATAAAGTAGAGAGTGATACTTACATCAGGAGCCGGGTGGGTCGAACAGAAGGGTTGGAGCCCGAAATAAGCTTGATCCTTCACCGGTTTCCCAGTAACTTCTTGATGAGTCGACCAAGTTCCGGTCCATCGGACAGCTGCTCCGTAACCCGGAGGTCATCACCAGCACATCTGGTATATGTGCAGATCAGTCGAGTCCTAGGACTCAGCGGCTGGATTCTCCAGGTTGTCCAGCAACGGACCAAGTCCATATTCTCCAGGTTATGGACAAGAGAGCCCGGATGCGAGTGATAAGAGACTCGACCCTTGGCCGGTCGGCCTCTGGACACCTGGCTTTCATCAGAGGAGTCGCCCGGAGGCGTTCCTCAGAGAACGAAGGAAGCTTAGGTTCATTTGCAGGAGAAGTGTCCTTGCAATAAAAGAAGTCCTTTGCCAGTCTTTAATGCGATTTGGGAAAACTGGCTTAGGGAAGACGGAGTTGAGGCGCCGTTGAAGGGCGACGGCGCCACATTGTAGAAGAGGGCCCCCAGAGGTCTCGGGTTGAGGGTTGCAATAAAAGAGCTCGAGCCAAAGGTTGATGTCAGGTTTGATTTGGAGGTAATCCTCACAAAGAACAACGAAATTAGAAAGTGTGAGAATAGAATTGGGAGCAAGATCGTGAATCCGCAGCTCGTAAAGCTCGAGGAGCTGGCGGAAGAAAAAATCGCCGGGGGGAGAAAAGCCGCGGAAAAGGTGCTCGACAAAGACGACAACTTCATCCTTGGCAGGAGAGGGAACAATCTCATCCCCAGGGGCCCGAGCTTGAGCGCTAGAGGGGATCAAACCTGATAGCCTGTGGGTCTTCAATTGCTCCGCCGAGACCGTGGATCCACTCCAATCGGCGGAGATCGATCGCTTGGAGGAGGGTTTGGCGGCGGCGGCGGCCGCGGCGGCAATGTTCACCGTCCTGCTCGTCGTGGTTGCCTTGGCCTTCGATGTGGTCTTTGGGCGCTTGGGTGCCATGGCGTGCGGGCGGAGCGTGCTGGGCGCGAGAAGAGATGGGCGCGAAAGAGAGGAAGGAGAGCTTTGAGCTGAAGGGGCAAGTGAGGTTTAGGGCTTAACCCTTCGAGATTTATAAAGGGGGGTAAAACCCTAGAAAGTCAACTGTGGATAACGTTTCAGTAAAAACGTTCAGGCGGCCAAACAGACAGATAAGAAATCGCAACAGAAAAAGGTCAAAGGTCACAGATATGGAAGTAGCCGGCTTGTCCCAGAATGACGAGTCCTGTGACAGTGAAATCAGCTTGTATAGCCCTTGTTCGCAAGAGTCACACCAAAACCCGGCCTGCTAGTGCAAGGGCAAGAGTGATGGCTTGAACAAGGGATAAGAGTGGACTCATTTTATATATGTGTTATGTTTTTATGCAGGAATTCATCTTGGAGCTAGCAGCAGGCGACTTTGGAGCCATTGGCTCAAGTGGAAGGAGTCGACCCAGAGAGTCGAATCAGCAAGTCAGAGGAAGCCGCCAAGCTGTGCCCAAGATAAATTCGGGGGCTACTGATGGGGGGATACTTTATAGGTAGGCCCATGGACCCGGAAAGTAGACCCGCCAAGACCAAGAAGGCCAAAGCCGAGTCACGTATCAAGTCGCATGGGCTGGGCTGGAGACAAGCCGGCCAAGGCCCATGATGAAGAAAGGACCCGTCAGGAAGGAGTCCAAGTACAACCCGGAGTCTAAACTTGGAAGACCAAGACGTAGAGTAGGACTCCGTGTTCTAGTATGACTCGGTGTAAAGTGTAAGTCCAGAGACCCGGCAGCCTTTATAAGCGGGGTCCTGGACCTAGATCGATAAGCTTCAATCAGTAGAGAAACCCTAGCCACCAGAGAGAAGTCGCCGGCTCCTAAGTTGTGGGAGCCGGGTCCTTGTAATCGAGACATATCAAGAGCAATAACAAAGAAGCAGGAAGTAGGTCTTTACCTCGAATCAGAGGGGCCGAACCTGGGTAAATCCTTGTTCCTTGGCGAGATTAATCGTTCCAGCGTACTTCAGTCATCAATGGCCCCAGAACTCATCTTCCGTGAGGAAGAACTTGCCGTGACAACCCCACGACAAGCGTCAATCGGGGGTACCTCTTGTCCCAGGACATGGACAAGCCCATGTCCAAACAACAAGACAAACGGACAATGAACAATCCAAGCACTTCTTTTATTTGCTAATGGTTTAGCTTTTTATTATCAAGTGCATCACGGAATGTTCAATATGCTTTGCCATAAATTTCCACCATGAATGATGCATGGCTTAGATTGGCGGCCCGGGCGTCTCTCTAGCCAATTATTTCCACTCCTCAAACTTGATAGTTTCCACATTTATTTCGACATGATAGGCATCCATAGACAAAAGTACATGATATCAACCAGTTTTTAATTTAAGTGCAATGTTAAAAGCTTTCCATGTGTCAGCACATTTAAGCTAACTCCTAACCACTAAGCTTGTCAAGCATAGGACTTCATTTTTAACTTTTGAAAGATTCTTTCATTTTCTCTGTGGTTGGCAAGTTTAGTAAGCACAATGGGATGCATAGACCTTTGTTTATAATTACAGTTATTCAACCATAGCCAAGTATTATCCCCCAATAGTATCTCACTTGCATCATCATACATACTAAAACATGGAGAAGATAAACAATTGCTACCAGTTTCCTAGATGTTAAAGAGATTAAGAAGTGCACACTCGCTGTTATTAAAAAGTCTTCATAAGCACAGCAAAGGTGTCATACCTTTCATCTACTTCATGCACATCAGCTCATCATTGTTGTTCTCCTCTCCCAACTCGAACTGCACAATAAAAACTCAAATCTGCCAGAAAATGTCACTGCATACAGTACTGTTTTTACCCTGCCTAAACACCTCAGAAAATTTTCATAATTTACAGGTGTGTAGGTTGTGAAAAGTTTCAGTCATGGTTAAAATTTCAGCTCAATTGGATATGCATAAAAAAGATGAAAAATAAAACAGTGAGCAGATTTCAGAAATTCCTGCACCTCCACTTTTGCATCGGGTTCAAGAAAACGAAAATCTTTTTGTTCTTTTTGGTTTTTAGAAGCATAAAGCAAATAACCAGAAGTAAATAAGCAAGAAGAACAAATAAAATCTTTTTGGGTTTTTGCAATTTAAAAGAAAGAAACCGAAACAAAATAAGGGTGATATAAAACAACGAGATGAAAAGGAGAGAAGTACTCCCCCAAGCTTGCAGTCAAGCTAATATCCTGGGTGGTAGCCATATCCACCACTTCCACCTCCAGGGTAGTAACCATATGGGTAGCTTCCCATGCTTGGGTATTGTTGCATCTCTTGAGGTTGGTACCCCTGCTGTGGTGGAGCTTGTGCTTCCTCCTGCGGTGGCTCCTCCCTCACGATCCACTTTCCAGTGCTCCTGTCAAAGAGGTCAGTACAAGGGAGCCTAATGGACATTCCATTAGTTCTCAAATATGTGTAGAGATGAATCCCCCCATATGGAACACTCATTCCCGTGTTGGATAACAAAGCAAAATCAAGTAATGTGGATTTCTTTACAAGTGTTCCCATGTTATCATCATATCCTCTTTCATCTTTAATGTATTTATAAATCAAAGTAGCAATAGCACCAGCATAGATAGGGGTTCCATCAGAGACATTCCTACTTACAGCATTATTCAATGATCTAGCTAGAATGACTCCCAAATTATACTCACATGCTTTGTTCTCTTTTGCACATTTTAACAGATAAACAATGGGTCCGGTGCAAGCAGAAGTGTTGTCTCTTGCAAGAAAGCCTCTTGCAAGGAACAACGCAAAGTACCTCAAGCTAGGGTGCTGTATGTGAGTAAATTTTCCCCTCATTAATCTATCAAGGGAACCAACAGAAATAGAGTGCCAAAAATTAACAAGTTCAGCATTCGAATCAGCACCGGTTTCTGCCCAACTCCCCGTATTTGCTACACCTATAGCATTGCAAAACTCATCTAGAGACATAACAAGACGCTCTCCCTTCATGCTAAATTTGCAAACAAAGGTGGGAGAAGGTGCCTTACTTTTATTCTTGTACTTATAAGTCTCAGGCCCCTCGAATCTGAAGGTAGAGAGGAACTCTCGTGAGAGCTCCTCATATGTCTCCTGTGGGTTTTGAGCGAATGCCAACAACCCGGTCGCTGTGGCAAAGGAGTTGAAGTCCTCTTCCATTCCCCATTCTTGAAGAACATGGGGGTCTTGCCATCTCATGGTGTGAATTCTCAACTTCTCCCCTACAAAGAATGCGCAGTCCTCCCAAAGGTGGTTGTCATCATAGTTGAGGGAAACTTTGCATGCTCTTCTCCTTGGCCTTGAGCTCATCCCAAGCAATCCTTTGCCCTTGCTAAACATGGTACCTTGCTGCCCAAAAATAAATTTCAACAAAACTCAAGATGTGAAACTATAATACAACATTAAGCCATCCACATCTAGTCCCCACATCAATATCATGCATCAATATCAACTAGGAAACTTAAATCCATGGATTTCTCAATCATATTTAGTGACAACTAGTGCAGCAAAATACTCCATATATAAAGCACAAGAACAAAAACTAATTGGATGAGTGGAGGAGTCACATACCAATGAGGAATCCCACCAAACAGATTTGAAAAATCTGCCCTAAACTTGGAGATCCAAGGATAGCAGGAAGAGAGCTCGGGAAAATTTGGAAAAAATACCTGGGGCTGGTTTTCTGTCGAGAGGGAGGAGATGGGCACTGGCCACCCACCTAACTCCCCCTGTAGGCCAAGATGAAGGGTCCCACGCGGCCTAGTACTGTGGCCGCGTGGGGCACTCCCCTCTGGCCCCTGGTGGCCCTCTGGTGCTCCCCTTTTGGCAGTTAGCTCCTCTGGTGAAATAACTTACCTCCAATTTTTTCTGGAATTTTTCGAGAAAATTTTCTACAGAGACTTTTTAAAACAAAATTTCTGAAATTTCTGCACTTTAAAATAAATATGCCCAAGCAAATGCTTTTAAGAATTCTTGAGTATATCAAGTAAAAAATGCTAGCAATCTTTATAGGGATCAAGTTGTCATCATTTCCACATTAATAATGAGGTTGATCAGGTCTCATTAATAATATGTAAAAGATATAACACATGATCTTTTATTTTATATGTAAGGAAGAGATTCAAGTTACCTCATATTTGACTGGAATAGTTCCAATCATTATGGTTGCATATTTTGGTTCAGGAGGTGGTAAAGGAACTTCAATACTTCCAATCATAAGAGTATTTCTTTTAATGCAATTCACCATTTGGTTTACCATTGTAACAGCTTTCTTCTTTGGGAAATAGATAGTGTGCTCCTTTCCTTTAACGTTGAATGTCACTTTACTTTTAGTGCAATCAATCACAGCCCCTGCAGTGTTTAAGAAAGGTCTACCAAGGATAATAGATAAGTTATCATCCTCAGGCATATCCAATGCAACAAAGTCTGTGGGGATTATCGCATTAGCAACAGAAATGGGTACATCCTCACATATTCCAATAGGTATAGCAGTTGATTTATCAGCCATTTGTAATGAAACTTCAGTTGGAACTAATTTGTTTAAGTCAAGTTTCTTATATAAAGAGAATGGCATGACACTAACACCAGCCCCCAAATCACATAGTGCATATCTCACATAGGTTTCTTTAATATGACAAGGAATAGTTGGAATACCAGGATCTCCACGTTTTTCAGGCACTTTCCCTTTGAAGGAGTAATCAGCAAGCATAGCAGAAATAGCATCAGTAGGAATCTTTCTTTTATTAGTGACAATATCTTTCATGTATTTTGAGTAAGGAGGAATTTTAATAGCATCAATAAGAGGAATTTGCAAATATAAAGATTTAATCAACTCAAGGAACTTCTCAAATCTAGAGTCATCCAAAGTTTTCATTACCTCTTGAGGATATGGTATGGGTCTTTGTACCCATGGATCCCTCTCTTTACCTTTTTGTGAATTTGGATGATTTTTCTTCTTGTTCTTCTCAGTAGATGGTGGAGGGTCTTCCTTCTCAGCTGCTTCAGGTTCTTCAACATTTTCAACTTCTTGTGGTTCTTCTTCAGGTGAGGATGATTTCTCCTCTTCATTATCATTATCTTCAGTCTCAACATCAGAAATAGAGATACCATTATCTTGTTCTTCAGAATCATCCTTATATTGGTTTTCATTGGGAGATTTTCCTGCAGAAAGTTTTTTCTTTCGAGCTTCTTGCTCTTTCCTCTTGGGATGGTCCTCAGGATAGTCAGGGTCCTGAGTACTTGCACCTCCCCTAGTATTAACTCCACAAACCTGTTTCTTCACATTAAGCTTTTCATACAATTGATTTTGAAGAGAAATCATTTGTTCCACTTGATTATTCATCATCTCACAATGTTTAACAATTCTTTTTACCTCTCCCTCATTAACATGCAAACTTTCACGAAGAAATTTAATTTTGTGAGAGTTTTCCATTATCATCATTCTAATATTATGCTCTTCAGGATCATGATGATAAGCAAAATCATTCTCATATGGTTCTTCAGTAAAAGACATTACCTTTTGTAGTGCCAATGACATTGACTGGGATAGGGAAACATGGTTGATCATCAGGAAATTTGACACCCCTTTCAGATAATTCCTTGAGATGAGAAGTTTTAATTCCCTTCTCTTTAATGTCCTTTGAGGCTACTTTCATTGCCTCATCATTCAGTTTGATTATACCTCCTTTTTTCTCCGGAAATATCTCATCAGTGTTCCAATCATCATAATTCTTTGAGATAGTTTGCAATAGCTCAGTTGCTTCATCAACGGTCCTCTCCCTGAAAACATTACCTGCAATACTATCAAGATAGGCTCTTGTGTTTTCAGTTAGTCCATTGTAAAATATATCAAGTATTTCATTCTCTTTGAGGCCATGGGGAGGACATTTCCTAACCATCTTATCATACCTCCCCCAAGCTTGGGGTAAATCCTCCTTCTCTTTCTGTGAAAAATTAGTAATCTCAAGAATTAGACCATGAATTTTATTAGCAGGGAAGTACTTATCAAAGAACATTCACAAACATTCTTCCTTGCTAGTAATACATCCAGGTTCTAAACAATTATACCAAGTTTTAGCACTTCCTCCCAAAGAAAAAGGAAACAATTTCAAGAAATAGTAGCGTTGGTTAATTTCACCTATTCCAATTGCCTCAGATAATTCATGCAAATCAGCAACGTGATCGAAAGGAAACTCATCCTCTCTCCCATAAAACTTAGACTTCTCAACCCTTTCAATGTGTCCAGGATCAATATGAAACTCATAGTCTTTATCATTAATTTTAATAGCTGAACCATTCATTTTATCAGTAAGAGGGAAAAAGTCATCAAGAGGAGAATTTAAGTAGCTAGCAAGTTTATCCATTTCATCATAATCTGGACTCATGAAAGCCTTAATTATAGCATCCTCTTTCTCAGAAGAAGTTTCCATATCATCACAATATTCCCTATCTTCTAGTTCAGATTCCACATTTTTATTAATAGAAGATTCAGGATTCTCAGGTGTTTCAGTTAACTCAGATATTTTAGGAATTTCAGGTGTTTCAAGTGCCACTTGTTTGTCTATGCTACCACATGTTAAATCATTTTCATTACTAGTAGACATTTTAGACAATGGTGAACTAGAAACAATTTTCCCTTTTTCTTAGAAACAACAGCAGAAGCAACATCAGGTGAAAAGTTTTTCCTACTTAGCAAATCTCTACCTGCACGAGTAGTTGAAGGCCTAATTTCCTTCGGAGTGGTCTTTTCCTTTCCCATGGTTAGGAACAAGCAAATGCAGCAAATAAATGATATCAAGTTGTCTTACCAATAAAGCTAGGCTCCCCGGCAACGGCGCCAGAAAACGTCTTGATGCCCACAAGTATAGGGGATCGCTGAAGTCTTCGTTGGGAAGTATTACCCAAATTTATAGTTCGACACGATGGGAACACAAGAATATCGATAAGACCTTAGCAATTGAGGCGTCACTCTCAACCACACCTGTATATCAATAACTTGCAGCAGTAGTAGTGATGGCAGTAAAGAATTCAAGCAAACAGAAATAAAACAACAGTAGTAACAAGTATTTCCCAGTTTTCACTGGAAAAGTGAAAGTGTAACTCAGAGACTTAAAACGTAGGCATGAGGTGATAGCGGGGTGCTGCATGTATGAGATTGATCATATAATAAAGTAAAGCTAGCAATGGGCCTTTTTTTCTCTAACTCCGATATATGTAGGTATGTGTTCCTTAAATAGTTATGCGCACTAACAAAGAGAATTTGCACAACATCTATTGCCCTACCTGCCCATTTTACCGGGGCCAACTTGGAACTACAGGTAATTAAGGTCTACCCTTTCGTGAAGACCGGGACAATGCATTAACACTCCATGAACACATAGGATCCTCAAACTAGAACATCTCCCCCTTGTTTTCCCCAAACGTCACTTTTAGGGTTCGCAGGTTCGACATAACAGCAGGTGATACACTTTGCAGGTAAATACTAAACTCAATTATATGATGAAGCAAAAAGGTTCAGTACTGAAATCATGCCACTCGGGCCCTAGTAGCAAGCATTAAACATAGCACAAGTGCATCAACACAATACAAAAGCATCCTCAAGATAAACCCTAAGATTATCGAACAACGGGTAGCATTACATGATCAATCTCATCCAATCCCCATCCACCTCACATGCCTACAGCAAACTACTCACACATGGTGATGGTGATGGAGCTCATGGTTGATGGAGATGACGGCGGTGGTGATGGCGGTGAAGACGGCCTCCGAATCCCTCCACCGGAGGAGAAATCCTGGATCGATCTGTCCCCCTAAACGAAGATCGTGATGGTGGCGGCGGTGTGTTTCGCGAAAGCTCCTCCCCTCCTAGGGCAAGTGTTTTTTCTCATATATGAAGGCGTGAGTCGAAGACCAGAGGCGAGACGGTGCCCGAGGCCCATTTGGGGGGGGGGCACGCGGCCAGGTACAGGGGCCGCGTGGGGCCACCCCTTTTGGCCCTCCGGCACCCCCTCGTGTCCATCTTCTTGTCCAACATGCTTCTTTTCCATAAAAAATGACGTGGTATTTTTCCCCGATTTTATTTCCTGCAAAAATAGCCAGGGGAGAGACTTTGCTAAAAACAGCGTCAGAAACAGCAGTTTTAATCGAATATGGAAGGATCTCGGAGCAAATCATGAGGCAAAGTGCTTGGAAAAGTAGATGCATTTTGGATGCATCATTGTCCCATCCGTCAGAGCCGTGCACCACGGAGGTGCGCGCCCCATGGGTCTTCTTGAACGTTGCGATCCGCGCGAATCGCCAAAGCTCACCATGAATCCAACGGGAGGAGACGACCGAGCGGAACGCCTCCTCGGTCTCCGCGCCGGCCGGGAAGGTGGGGCCGCGAAGCGACGCGTGGGGAGCCCTATAAGCCACGGTTCCAAGGAACTGTAGCCGTTGGTCCTTCCCAAACACAGAGATCTCGAAGCGCCGTAGGAGAGCACTTCGTCTTCATCCTTTCGTAGCACACCGCAGATCAGTTCCCCTCGCCCGCCCATGGCGCCTAAGCGGGCGAAGCAAGCTGCAAAGGAGCAGACCGGCGGGAAGAAGAGGGCGGCGACGGGCCCCGCCCGGATCGACCCTCCCCCGCCGAGGGTGACGCGAGCTCTGTACAACCCGAGTTGGTTCGCCAGCGAGGAAAAGATTGCCGCCATCCGCAAGATGCTAAGCAAAGAGTTCATTGGGGGCGACCAACTGGAGATCCGCCCGGGGACAAGTCCTCTGCGAGATGGCGAGGTGGTGACGTTCCATGATTTTTCGGTGATGGGGTTGCTTCCCCCTTTCTCTGATTTCTTCCTGGCAGTCTTGGAGGCGTTCGGGCTGCACATGCTTCATCTACATCCGAACGCGGTGCTGACCTTGGCAACCTTCGCATACACTTGTGAAGCGTTCGTCGGGGGTAATGCCCTCTGTGGCATTGTTCCGACACTTCTTCATGCCCCGAAGGGGAAGATCAAGAAGGACACCCCTCCTGGAGGCGGAATTGGTACTTTGCACAAGCGGGCAGCACCAGCCCTCATCTCCTGGTGCCGACAGCCCCAGCCGAGAGTTTGGCCAACTCAAGATACCTCAGTGCCCAAGACGAGGCCCTTCTGCCGACTGTCAGGAAGTTCACGGAGCTTCGGGATAGTCAAGTAACAGGTGCCATGATTGCCGGAGACTTTGTGCGGAGGAGGATTGCTCCTCTGTAGCGCAGGCCCCGACCATTGTGGGAGACCCGCCAGGAGACTGGGTCTCACGCAACACCGGCAATGCTGAAGGGGAAGATGCACTTCCTACTGCCGGGGGTGCGGTACGACATTCCGGTGGTGACTTCTCGTTGCTTGACCGAGTCGCGAGAGGAGACACGGTGCCTCTCATGCCGAGGTGCAACGCTTACGGGCTCCAGGGTACCGAGTTCTTGGACCCGCTTCCGGTACCTCGGGTGGCGGTCCGCGGGAGGTCCTGGATGACAGCAGGACCGCCATACGGAGACTTCTCGCCAGACGAACCCAGGGTCTTTGATGCCGAGGACGAGGAAGAGGAAGGCCCAACGGAGCGGGGCCGCACCCCTCCATCCGCGTCCCCCCAAGGAGAGGGGGAGATGCCCGCGGGACATGAGGACGCTGGGGTAGAGCCACCCCCCGGGTGGCCAGCTCCTCCAAGTCCGCTGACGGGGCAGAAATTCGGGGGAGGAAGCGAAAACCTTCCGCCCCCGATAGCTGCCGAAGACGAAGCCGAGGAAAGCGTGTCAATGCCGGACCCCTTCGAAGATCTTGTGGGGAAGCGGTGGGGTTTCTCTAGCACAAAGCGGGCCCGAAGGTAACCCCGGCGCCCACCTTGATCTTCCCTTGCTTGACAGGAGCCGTGATGGTCCTGACCATTGCGTGCGTGTCGCAGGTCCTCCGGGTCCGAGAGCTCCCGTAAGCGCGTCCGCGCGGAAGATGACGTCGAAGCAGGGGAAGCTGCGGAAAGCTCCGCGGCAGCCGCAAGGGAGCATCCGCCTTCCAGAAGAACCTCCCCGGGGACAGAATCCCCGGAGGCAGGAAGCGTGGGGTCGCCGTCTCTTGCGGCCCGACTATCACCTAATCGTGAGCAGGAGCGAGCGCCTCCGGGTCGGGACCCGGCAGTCTCGGGGCCACCTCCTGGTAAAGTTTACCTGGAGCTGCCACTGTTGTTCCCGGGGGACCGGACGGTTCCCAGAGGTTAGCACCTTGTTTGTTGATGTAGATACCGAGGCGGGGGACCGCGCTAAGGACGCTGGCGACGTCGAGTCCCCAGCGGCCCGCCCTGAGGCCGACGCCGACGGATCGGAGATCCGCGCCGGGGGTAAAGGTGATGTCGAGCCCCCAGCGTGCCGGTCCGATCCCAACGCAGAGGCTGAGCAGGTGCCCGGGGACGCCCATGCGTCAAGGCGCACGAGCCCCCAGCCTGAGCGGCAGACGGCAAACCTGGAGCCAGGGTTTACGCGGACGTTTCCCAACGTCAAGGAGTTCCTGGCCTTCGCGAAGGCCGAACTCAAGCAGCAGGAGCCGTCACCCCCCTCCGGGGAGGAGGTCATGCGAGCCCCCGAGGAGCGGGTGGCGATGGAAGAAGAGCTGCTCAACGCCTGGGAGCAGAGATTGTCCGATCAGCAGAAGAAACTGTAGGAGTGTCTCCGTGAGCTCGAAGCTCAAAAGAAGGCCTTCCTCGAAGCGGAGGAGGCGTACCAAGCCAGAGCGGCCCTCGACGAGGATCGCCTGGAGCAAGGGATGCTGAACGTGGAGGGGTGGACTCGCATGGAGGTGGAGGCGGCGACGGAGAAGACCATCCAAGAAAAGGACGAGGTCATCCGGTCAAGGGATCACAATATCTCCAGACTAAAGGAGGACCTTGCCCACGAGAAGAAACGCCGGGAACAAACTCAAGAGGACATCCAGAGGATCCAAAAAGAACGAGACGGCCAAGCGTCGAGGATAGCGGCCCTGTTGGTCACCATCGACACACAGAAAAAGGCCTTGGCCGCGGCCGAGGAGTTCAAGAAGAAAGCAAGAGCTCACCGACTTGAGCTGGAGAAGAAGATCAAGACCCTGGAGGACGCGGTAAAGTTCCGGGATGAAGCTGCCAAGCGTATGACCATCGTGCGCCAAGATGAGGCCAAGAAGCTCGCCGAAAGCTTGGCGACCGCGGAGACGAGCAAGTCGCAGGCCCAGATCGCCTGGGACCGCCACGAGAAGCTGTCCAATCAGCTCAAAGAGGTGCAAGGGGACCTGGCAAAGGCCAAGGAAGCGCGGGACAAGGAAGCGAATGACTTCCGTCGACACCGGTGGGGGAACGACGAGATCTTGCTTCAGATGCATTCTTGGGTCCTGAAGATCATAGAAGGACTGGCGACGCTGAAGGTGAAGGGCCTGCCTGCCCCTCCGACGGAGCGCTCCTACTCCCTCCGGTGCTACCCATCATTCTTGGAGCTCGTGGCCTCGCGCATTAGCGGCCTTAGGGACAGCGTGAGCAGAGCCACCCTCCAGGAAGGGAGGGTTGCTGCCCGGCAGGTGGCCACCCAGTTCGTCGCGGCCCTTCGGCGGTGCCACCAGCCGCCTCCTTCCTTGTCCGATCTGGAGGGTCTCACCCCCGACATGCTGGCCGACCCCGAGGTGACCCGCCAGGTGGACGAAATCATGGAACACTTTTCCCGCGAGGATGACAACCGGTCCTGAAAACAGATAGGGCAACACCAGGAAACGTGAACTGTGTTTCGCATACTTTGTACATTTCTGAATGTAAATAACTTTTTCCAAGCTTTATCTGTTTTATTGCACCCGTGGGGGCTTAACGCTCTCAGGAAGGGTTAATGAGCGTGAGAGCTAACCAGCCGTGGGCACTCAGACGGATCTGAGCCACCGACACAGGGCGCATCCCCCCCAAGAACCCATCGTTTTTTTACCGCACGGACCTCAACCCGCGATTCCACTGCCCGAGGGAAACGGACAGCTTAGTCACGGAGGCGCCACCCCAAAACAACGCCTGCTTTCGTCTTAGCCAAGATGCATAAAATAGAAGCAACGAAGGAAAAGCCCGTGCAAGCACGTTTCATACTTAGCTCAATGTCGACCTCCTTTAGGTTATTTCAGCAATTGTTTCGTTGTGCCGCCGCTAGAGCGGGTCTTCTATGCTGCTTTTAAGGCATAATTCTACCCCAGCTGCGGCTACCCGCAGGGCTAGGGATCCATGCTGAAAGAACCGCCTGCCCAGTCATCCTTTACTGGCACATGACCTTATTGCTGGGGCCCGTGGCCCCGGTCCTGAGACCTTCATGCACATGACGCCGCGTGAGGGCACGTCCAACTTGCTGACATTCTTAAGATGCCGGTCTGGAGACGCCTTTTGTTCTTGGTGCTGCTTGAAAGCACACCCGCCTTGCTGACACCTTTGCAGTGCCGGTCGGAGACCCTTCCTGGCTCTTTTTCACAGTCGCCCGGAGGCCAACCACTTTGCAATCCGGTACTTTTGCGGTGGTCCACTTGGTCCCGGGTGTATTGTCACAATGTGACCCGGGAGATCCCATTCTGGTTGACTTTCATTGAAATAGGCTCGATCCCATTCTGGTTGACTGTCATTGGTTGACTGTCATTGAAATAGTCACGGGTGGATTCGCGGGTGTCGTTGGTGGTGAAAGCGAGTTGTCAGTTTGGGTGGAGGCGTCCACAACAGTTCTTGGCGATTTCTTCTTCTTCACGGTTTTCTTTGGTTTCGGATTCAGATCACAATCCCGGCGGAGGTGACCAAGCTCTCCGTAGATGTAACATTCCTCGTTCCTTGGGCGCTTTCTAAGTTCACGACAGTCATCGATATGGTGCTTGTCGGTTTGATGGAAAGAGCACCAGGGTCCTAGTTGTCCATCTTCACCTAACGGAAACTGGACCTCTTGCGGTACATACGGCTCGTCCCTTGCGATTTCAGCCTCTTGACCTTGAAACTGGCGCTCCCCCTCCAGGGGAAGGGCCGATGGGGAAGTTTCCAAGCAGAGCCCTTCCTTCACCACGCGCGTCCGCGGGGAAAGAGGAGCGTCAATGCCTGTACTACTTCCCGGGGGTAAACCCCCACCTGCAGCTGCATCGGTCTGAGCCAGTGGGGACACGAATCGAACCCCGCTGGTGAGACCCTGAGCGGACGGTGTCGCTGAAGCCTCCTTGGGGTCGAAGCCAAGTCTCGGGTACCGCAGGTACTCCACGCTGGACTTGGCTTTCTTCTTCCGCGCCATCCCTGTTGAAGAACTAGAGGTCGACGGAGACCTTGTCGATGACCTTGAGGTCGACGGAGACCTTGTCGATGACCTTGAGGTCGACGGAGACCTTGTCGATGACCTTGAGGCAGATCTGGCCGAAAGATCCGGAGGATCTGAAGCAGATCTCCTCGAGGATCTGGGAGCCGACGAAGATGAAACCAGCGCTTGTGCCCCCTACCTGGCGCGCCAGATGTCGTGTCTTGGATCACGGACACCGGGAGTAAAGGATACCCCCTTTTTAGGTTCGGTATGGGGCGCGAAGGAGGCTGAGGAGCATCTTCCACCCGGGGCTTCGTCTACGCTCGAGATCTACGTGCTAGCAAGCATCACAGAGACACAAGGAGTTTACCCAGGTTCAGGCCACCCGGAGGCTAACAGCCCTACTCCTGCATGTCTGGATTGAGAGGTGTATCATGGTGTAGCTTTACAATGGTGGACGCGGGTGAGAACCCGGGAGGTGTTGGCTAGAGGTTGAAGACGAGCAGATCCTGACCCGGAGGAGATCACCTCTCGTCTAAGCTAATCTTGGACTCGTGCGCTACCTAGCCTAGCCTCCAACTTGCGTGTGTTCTCTTCCTCCCCCTTCCCTTGGGTGCCTCGGTCCTCCTTTTATAGGCTAAGGGGATACCACAGGTGCACCCTTGGGGCCGGAGGGGTTTTGGCGGGAAAACCCCTCCGGGTTCTCCTTAGGAGGCGACGTGGCCTCCTCTCGTCCAAGTATTCTTCTCAGAGGGGGTAGGTGAGGCCTCCCACCTTTTCCAGAGAGGGCGGACAGAGGCTGACAGCTTTTCAGCCTCTGCCCCCCTTTGGCGCCTCCATCTTCTTGGCGCCCAAGTCTTCTAGGAGCTTCCAGCCGGGGCTGGCAAGCCTATCCTCATCGCGCGCTGGAGGTTGGTTCCCGGGAATGAGCCTGGCCTCCTGCCGGGCGTCGGGGTCCCCGGGACCTCCACGCCTGCTTCCGGGTCGAGGGGGCCCCGGAGGGTCCCCGAGTCTCTTGCCTTGGTTGTCGATGCCGCATGCGTCGGGACGCCGTGGGGCAGATGGGGGGCCCATCTGCCAGTCTTGTGCCTTGGCCTTGAGCGCCTTCTTGGTGGGCCCACGTGCGGTGGACCCACTTTGACCGCATCAGGGGAACCCCATGTTCCACTGTTGCGACAGAATTACGAATCAAGAGCTCTTTATGAATCATGAGGAATAAATTCTGTTTGGATACATTCATGAAGGACATTTTGAATAAAGTTTACCCAAATGCATCTCCACCTAACCTCAAAAGCTTGCTTAGCACATTTGTGGGCAGCCTCATTTGGTTGTCGTCCCACATGTACTAAAACAAAACTTGCTCAAATATGTGATGTATGTCTTGAGTCTGAAAAAAAAACGCTGCCAAAGAACGGCACAGGGCAATTCAAATTTCCTGGTGTAAATGTTTTGTTCGTTAAAATCTACAATGGAAGTGATCTTTCTATTCATTTTTCCCTTGTGCGATCAAAACATTCATTATGGATTTTGTTTTCTTTAGCAATAGTTCTACATTTGTTTTTGAACTGGGTGATGCATATAAAATGCATACATGAACTTTGCATTATAATTCTCATATTTTAATCATATTTGCATCATATAAGGGTTATATCATGATTTTATAATGATTTTGGGAATATTTTACTATTTTCCTATTTTTCTGGAATTAACCCTGCACTTGCAGAAAACCCTATTTTCTATATTTTGATGTTTCAGGGACCCAAACGACGTCCAAATGACCTTAAAATTTACGAGCATCAGTTTTAGGAAGGAATAAGACTTGGGAGCGAAGGAAGCAAACGAGCGGAGGCTTGAGGCCCAAAAGGGGGTGGCCCACTGCGGCCAGATTCCTTGGCCGCGTGGGGCCCACCTTCTGGAGCCTCGTGGCTCCGCTGCCGTCGATCTTTTCGCCCACGACTCCGTCTTGACCTAAAACCGACTATAAAAATAGCCCCCGACGTAGATCGAGAGGAGGTGGCCGAAAACAGAGAAACACCAAAACAGAGACCTGGACCTGCAGATCGGAGGGGGAAAACTCCGGCGGAGCGCTGCCGGCGTGGTCTCCATCTCCCCCAACAACGTCTCCACCGTCTCCATGATGAAGAGGGAGTAGTCCACCCCTAGACTATGGGTTTGTGGAAGTAACTTATGTATCTCTCCTCTCTCTTGAGCTTCACTAATTAGCACCGTATGAGCTGCCGAACATGATTACGGTCATCTATGTAATTCCTATGTGGTGGATCTCTCTATGAGTTAATATATGTTTGAAGATTGCAATTGTTTTATTTCAGTTATGAAAGTAGATACATATTATGTACCCCGTTCTTGTCTACTTGTTTTGATCAAGCTTGTTTATGAGAGCATGTGTGGGGGAACGTGTGCATTAGTTGGAGTAATGAGGGGGTGGCTAGTGCGGTGAAAGTGAGAGAAGTTCCGCGATCCACTTGGGTATTCCAACCTTACTTTGTTACCTCACTAGGGATAAACTAAAATACCATGCTACCAGAGATGTGGGTTGACCATTGCCACTTCTCATGACTAGATCTAGCATGTTCTTATTTTCATTTCATGTCATAAAGATTAAAGCTATGCTCTGATTTATCTTAATACTAAGGTGTTATGATTTATTTCGCATCTTAGTGGAGTATAAGAGAGATTAATAACCAAAAGATCTCTATGTTAGAACGTGATACCCATATAATTAGTAACTTGTCATAAAACTTTGTGTTTCAATCTCATATGTCAATTCCTATATTCCATTGTCCACCACAACATTAAAGAGAGAGTGCATTTGTGAAACCATGAACCCCGGTCCATTTTTAATCATAAGAAACAACTTTCCAACCACTTTTAAGCATCATCTGCATTCATCCATTTTAAAATCATAAAATACAAAAACACTTTTACTCATTGCATTCACATATAAAAACCCCAAAAATATCATCCATCATTGTTTCCACCATCCTTGCATATTTATTTACCACCATTGCATATTTATTTATTGTTTTGCATTTGTTTTATTTTATTATCATTCTCACACCTTGTGCTTGACAACCACTTGGTGAGGTTGAGGGCACAAACCAATTTACTTTGTTTGTAGGTTCTCAAGGGAAGGATAAGAAGATATACCTTTCACTGCTGATTCCCCGAGAGTTCGATATAAACCCTTGAGTCATCCCTCGTGGGGAAAACCGTCTTTCCTATACTATACACTCTGCACTTGGAGTCTCAACCTAACCATTGTTTTTTAACGCAGGTAACTTCACCATCAACAACGTTTTCTGGCACCTTGCCATCAAGTGTTCTTTGGTGCTGTTGCTGAGTTAAAGGCCATCAAGACGTTTTTCTAGCACCGTTGCCGGGGAACGCACTAAGGATACATAAGAAGACTCTCCCTCGTTGATGCATCTAAAATGCATACATGAACTTTGCACTATAATTGTTATATTCCAATCATATTTGCATCATATAAGGGTTATATTACTGTTATTTAATGATTTTTGATAATATATAATGATTTACCCTTTTTATGGAATTAATCCTGCGAAGGCAGAAAACCCCTTTTTCTTTCTTTAATTGTTCAGGACCTTAACGACGTCATAATGAGCTATAAATTTAGGGGGGTCATTATTTTGGAAGGACAAGATTTTGGAGCAAAAGAAGTCAACGAACGGAGGCCGGAGGGCCAAGAGGGAGGGTCCCACGCGGCCCCTGTACCTGGCCGCGTGGGCCTACCCCATTGGGCCCTCGTGGCCCCAATTGCATCGATCCTTCGCCCCTACGCATCCTCATGACCTAAAAACGACTATATAAGAGGTCCCCCGACGTTTTTCCAGAGGAGAGCCGCCACACGAAAGAAACAAGAAACAGATATCAGGAGGCTGAAGATCGGAGGGGGAAAACTCCGGCGGAGCCCTGCCGGAGAGGTCTCCACCTTCTCCATCGACATCTCCACCGGCTCCATGATGAAGAGGGAGTAGTCCACCGCTGGACTATGGGTTTGTGGCAGTAGCATATGTATCTCTCTCTCTCTCTTGAGTTCCATTAGTTAGCACCGTATGAGCTGCCGAACATGATTACTGTCACCATTGTATTACCATTGTGGTGGATCTTTCTATGAGTTAATATATGTTGAGATTGCAATGTTTGTTTCAGTTATGAAAGTAGATGCATATTATGTACCCCGTTCTTATATCCTTGTTATGATCAAGCATGTTTATGAGACCGTGTGTGGGGGAACGTGTGCATTAGTTGGAGTAACGGGGGTGGTGAAGTGATAAGCTGACAACTTGATATATCATGATCCATCGGGTGTTTACCTTACTTTGTTGCCTCAATAGGGATAAACCAAAATACCATGTTGAAGGGTAGGAGGAGTGACATGCCTCTACCTAAGACTAGATCCATCATGTGTTTATTTTAACTTCATGTCATTGATCTTAAAGCTATACTCTGATGTTATCTTAATTACTAAGGTGCATGATTTATTTCACATCTTGGTGGAGTATAAGTGAGACTCATAATCTCTATGTTAGGACGTGATGCCCATATAATTAGTAACATGAAAGAACTTGTTTGCAATCTCATATGTTAAGCCTATGTCTACTTGTTTGCCACACTATATTAAAGAGAGAGTGCATGAGTGAAACCATGAACCCCGGTCCATTTTTAATCATAAGAAACACTTTTCCAACCACTTTCAAGCATCTTTTACATTCAGGCATTTTAAAATCAGAAAACACAAAAACACTTTTACTTCTTGCATTCACATATAAAAACCCCAAAAATACCATCAATCATCATTGCTATCATCCTTGCATTATTATTCATCACCATTGCATTTTATTTACTGTTTTGCATTCATTATTATCTTAATAACATTCTCACACCTTGTGCTTGACAACCACTTGGTGAGGTTGAGGGCACAAAGCAATTTACTTGTTTGCAGGAAATCTAGAGAAGGGCAAGAAGATAAAACCCACACTACTGATTCCCCGAGAGTTCGATATTAAACCCTCGAGTCACCTTCTTGGGGAAAATATTCCAGTCCTACATACTCTGCACTTGGAGGCTCAACCTATCCCTTATATTTATTGTTTTCCTTTCAGGGTATCAAGAGTGCTTGTTGGCGAAGCTGAGGGAGAAAACACTCTCATCAATTCCGACATCAAGACAATTTTCTGGCGCCGTTGCCGGGGAATCATAGCTGGAAGGGTTTGTCCAAGGATATCACAATAAAGTCAACTTCATCACCAACTTGTGCTAACACCTAAGCTTGGGGAGGTTGCACCTACGTGAACATCATCTTGTCCATCTTTACCTTCAAGCATTTTATTTTGTTTTGTTATTGTCTTGCATATCATTTTTAGATTTCAGTTTGCATATTTTATTTTTAGTTTTGCATTTTGTTTTGCATTTAGTAATTCGGTTTGCATTGTTTTAGTGTCATTTTATTTTCAGTTTTGCATAAAAAATCAAAAACACATAAAAATCTGTCAAAATGGGTGATAGGACTAAGTTGTGTGACTACACAAATACTCCAAATGATCAATTTATTGCTAAACCTATTACCACACCTGAGATACAAGCTGATAGCTATCAAGTAAGTCCTAGTTTGTTGAACTTGATAACTAGGGAGCAATTTGGTGGTAGTGCTATGGAGGATGCCTCTATGCATCTTCATGATTTTGTTGAAATCTGTGACATGCAAAAATATAAGAATGTTGATAGTGATATTCTAAAACTGAAATTATTTCCTTTCTCACTTAGAGGAAAAGCTAAGGAGTGGCTGCATTCTTTACCTACTGATAGCATTAAAACTTGGAATGATCTGAAAGAAGCTTTTATTAAGAAATATTATCCTCCTGATAAAATTTTGCAAAATAGAAACAATATTTTATCTTTTAGGCAAAATGAAAATGAACATGTTGCTATGGCTTGGGATAGGATAAAACACATGCTTAGAACTTGCCCATCACATGGAGTTAATGAATGGACCATACTACACTCTTTTTATAATGGTCTGAATTACATGTCTAGAAATATACTTGATTCTGCTGTTGGAGGTGCTTTTATGGGAAAAACTATAGTAGAAGCTAAGAACATATTGGAAAGCATTTTACAAAACTATAGTCAATGGCATACTGATAGAGCACCTAATTCATCTAAGAAAGTAAACTCCATAAAAGAAACTCATGATTTGTCCTCTAAGATGGATGCTATTCATGCTTTGCTTAATAAGCCTAGTGTTGAAAATATTCCTTTGCAAGAACTAGTTGGTGATAATTCTGAAAATATTGATGTCAACTTCATTAGGAACTATGGAAATAATGGGTATGGTGACAACAATTATAATTCTTATAATAAACCTCCTTATGTTCCCAACAATCGTCCTTTTGTTCCATATCCTAATGCTAATGACAAATGGAAGCCTGTGTCATCTAGTAATGATAATCTTGAGACTAATAAAATTCTCATGGAACAAGTTGCTAGTCATAATACCATGATACAAGAGTTGAATAAGTCTGTGGCATCTATTAGTTCTGATATTAAAAATTTACAACTCCAAGCTGTAGGACTAGACAAAGCCCTTTCAAAACTTGCTGATAATCAAGCCACTTTATTGAGTATGTCTGCTGGAAAACCACAAGCACCACCTGTGGTTGGATTGAATTCTATTAATATTGCTGAAAGTGTTCCTCTTACTTTGGAGGAAACTATGAATGAATTTCTAAAATATCCTGAATATCTGTTGCCTTTTATGTCTCACCTCATGGCTTTAAAAGAAGAAGTTAATGAAACTGAATGTGATGAATCTCCTATGTCAATTGAGTTAGAAAGAAAAGTTGAAGAAGTTAAGATGCTAAGTGAAGTTAAAGATCCCTTGATTGATTTAGAGAATAGTAGCTTGCATGAATTAATATCTATCTTACAAAAATTTGCAAGTGACCCTTCTATTGATGTTAACAAATCTGGTTTTGGTTCCTATATTGCTAATCATGTCTTGAAAGAGAAAGTTGCTAGATACAATCAAGAAGCTATGTGATGCATCTAAAATGCATACATGAACTTTGCACTATAATTGTTATATTCCAATCATATTTGCATCATATAAGGGTTATATTACAGTTATTTAATAATTTTTGATAATATATAATGATTTACCCTTTTTGTGGAATTAATCCTGCGCAGGCAGAAAACCCCTTTTTCTTTCTTTAATTGTTTCAGGACCTTAACAACGTCATAATGAGCTATAAATTTAGGGGGGTCATTATTTTGGAAGGACAAGATTATGGAGCGCAAGAAGTCAACGAACGGAGCCCTGGAGGCCAAGAGGAAGGGCCCCACGCGGCCCCTGTACCTGGCCGCGTGGGACCAACCCATTCAGCCCTCGTGGCCCCAATTGCATCGATCCTTCGCCCCTAAGCATCCTCATGACCTAAAAATGACTATATAAGAGGTCCCCCGACGTTTTTCCAGAGGAGAGCCGCCACACGAGAGAAACCAGAAAATAGAGATCAGGAGGCTGAAGATCGGAGGGGGAAAACTCCGGCAGAGCCCTGCCGGAGAGGTCTCCACCTTCTCCATCGACATCTCCACCGTCTCCATGATCAAGAGGGAGTAGTCCACCGCTGGACTATGGGTTTGTGGCAGTAGCATATGTATCTCTCTCTCTCTTGAGTTTCATTAGTAGCACCGTATGAGCTGCCGAACATGAATACGGCCACCGTTGTATTACCATTGTGGTGGATCTTTCTATGAGTTAATATATGTTGAGATTGCAATGTTTGTTTCAGTTATGAAAGTAGATGCATATTATGTACCCCGTTCTTATATCCTTGTTATGATCAAGCATGTTTATGAGAGCGTGTGTGGGGAACGTGTGCATTAGTTGGAGTAACGGGGGTGGTGAAGTGATAAGTCGACAGCTTGATATATCATGATCCATTGGGTGTTTACCTTACTTTGTTGCCTCACTAGGGATAAACCAAAATACCATGTTGAAGGGTAGGAGGAGTGACATGCCTCTACCTAAGACTAGATCCATCATGTGTTTATTTTAACTTCATGTCATTGATCTTAAAGCTATACTCTGATGTTATCTTAATTACTAAGGTGTATGATTTATTTCACATCTTGGTGGAGTATAAGTGAGACTCATAATCTCTATGTTAGGACGTGATGCCCATATAATTAGTAACATGAAAGAACTTGTTTGCAATCTCATATGTTAAGTTTATGTCTACTTGTTTGCCACACTATATTAAAAAGAGTGTGCATTTGTGAAACCATGAACCCCGGTCCATTTTAATCATAAGAAACACTTTTCCAACCATTTTCAAGCATCTTTTACATTCAGCCATTTTAAAATCAGAAAATACAAAACACTTTTACTTCTTGCATTCACATATAATAACCCCAAAAATACCATCAATCATCATTGCTATCATCCTTGCATTATTATTCATCACCATTGCATTTTTATTTGCTGTTTTGCATTCATTATTATCTTAATAACATTCTCACACCTTGTGCTTGACAACCACTTGGTGAGGTTGAGGGAACAAAGCAATTTACTTGTTTGCAGGAAATCTAGAGAAGGACAAGAAGATAAAACCCACACTACTGATTCCCCGAGAGTTCGATATTAAACCCTCGAGTCACCTTCTTGGGGAAAATCTTCAACTTCTACATACTCTGCACTTGGAGGCTCACCTATCCCTTATATATATTATTTTCCTTTTCAGGGTATCAAGAGTATTTGTTGGCGTAGTTGAAGGAGAAGAACACTCCCATCAATCCCGTCATCACTATGA